>PVIU01006283.1:0-103691 GCA_004026605.1 Ondatra zibethicus | reverse complement strand
GATACTTGGCCCTGGGGATCCCAGGTGTCCACGGGCATGTCCCCAGCTAGGTATTCAGGCAGCAGAGGAGAGGGTGCCAGAACTAGCCTTGTACCATAGTCACATTGATGATTATCTTGATTACCATTATAGAAATTTCATCCGATGGATGGAGATAGAGACAGAGACCCACATTCACATCAGAGCAATGGATTGAGCCGCCAAGGTGCAGGTGAAGAGCAGAAGGTAGGAGAAGATGAGTTAGGAAGTTAGGACCGTGAGGGGCTGGTCCACCTACTGAGACAGTGTGCCTCAACTAATGGGAGCGCACCAATCCAGCTGGACTGGGACTGAATGAGCATATGATCAAACCAGACTCTCTGAATGTGGCAGCGAAAGTTGGCAGATGGATAACCCAACAACAATGACACCAGGACCTATCTCTTCTGCAAGTATTATTGTTTTGGGAACCGAGTCTTTTTGAATGCGCTCCTCCCAAGGCCGGGAGGGAGAGGGTGGGCCTTGGACTTCCAACAGGGCAGGGCACCATGCCCTCTTTCAAGGAAGAAGGGAGAGGGAGGAGGGGTGGGGGGTAGCGGGAGGGGACCGGGATAAGGGGAAGAAAGGAAAAAATGTTATTTCTTTAATTATGTTTTTGAATGGAAAAAATAAAACAATGTAAAAAAAAAAACCTGTACTCCACAAAATTGGAAAACTTAAAGAAAATGGACAACTTTCTGGATAAATATCACTTGCCAAAATTAAATCAAGACCATGTAAGCAAATGAAACAGACCTATAACTGCTGAAGAAATAGAAACAGTCATCAAAAATTTCCCAGCCAAAAAAATAAAAGCCCAAGACCAGATGGCTTCAGCTCAGAATTCTACAAGGTTTTCAAAGAAGAACTAATACCATTACTCCTCACCATGTGAGTGCTGGAAATAAAACCTGGGTCCTTTGAAAGAGCAACCAGTGCTATTAACTACTGAGCTCCAGCCCTACCATAAAATATTTTTTTAAAAATGATATCCAGCTAGAAATGTGGGGAAAATCCTGGGAAGTCAATTAGTAAAATTATTGACCTAAGTAAATCAATAACTTTGATGAATATAAATATCCTACATGTGCTAACTAAATAAAATAACTAGTTATTATTTTACAAATGAAAAAAAATCAATTACCAATATCCAAGAACTATTCCTCAAAGACAGAATACAGGTTGCCTAAATAAGAAGGCATTAGTGAACTGCATAGTGCCTCAAAGATACCAAGTCCCAAACTTGTCATCTATAAGCATCACATTGTTTTAAATGAAGCTTTTGCAGTTACATCCTTTAATGGGGAGACCTTCTTGGAATATTGAGGTGGGGCAAAATTATTATTGCATGCATCCTCTGATGAGCATGGCTGATGGACAAGAACAGATGAGGAGGAGACAATGTGACCATGGAAACAAAAGACTGAAATGAGGCCTCTATAAGTCAAGGAAGGTTAGTAGCCATAGGAGCTCAGAGACCAAGGTCAGGAATGGGCTCTCTCACCTCTTGCATACTAGTTAATGCAGGGGAAAAAAGCAAGGTCCCAGTTCCAGTGATGTCTCTGGAGAGCACAGCTGAGATTCCTGGCTACTTATTGGGCAGATGCTGGCAATCCAGAAGCCTCTTTAAGCAAAGGGATAAGAATGGCCAGCATAAAAACTTTGGCTTGGTATGGAGGGAGTGGTTGCTTTCTGCATAGTTCTTTAGTGTCGGGAGTCACCTTTTGGAGTGACTTCTGACATGATCCTAGCTGCGGCAGGTTTGTACGTTCAAGGGTAGGAGCATGCAGAGTAGAAAATGTTAAGTAGAATGAACAGAGATAAGAAAGCATCACAGAAACATGGGATAGTAATGGGAGGGTAATTCAGCAAATATTGAATGCTGAATTCACCATATTTATTTCCCATATACTTTAATACCCCAATGCAAATGAGGGAAGAAGGCAAAAGATTGCTTTAACATGATACAAAGGACAGCCAGAACAGTTACTTGCCCCAATACTTGAGCCTTCAAATCATTATTGAGAAAAGCATTCTGTTGGTTAGGCAGTGAACCCACCCTAGACCAAGTATCCTGAAAGTAGCCACTCCCTAACTCAAATCTCCTATTTCAAAATAAGGAGCAGAAGTATGCTTGAAATGTCTGACCTTTGGTCGGTGTGGAGTGGATCTACCTCCATGGGCCATCTTAATGTCAAAAACACCAAGTAACCACACCTTCGATCAGGGTGTGTAGGCACAATTGTTGTCAAACAACTTTGAGCAAACCCAAACTCTCTGACCTTCAAATAAGGTGGAATAGGCTCACAAGAGGAGGGAACCATTCCTGTGCTTGGTCTAGAATCACTCCTCCAGCCTGGCAGGTAAATAAATTTGTAAGCACCTCCTCACTAAATCCTAGCAATGAGAGATTTCTGTATCAAATCCAAGGTTATATACCCTCAAATGCCAATTTCTATCTTCAGGCCTTCTCTCTAGAACAGTTGTATGTTCACTTGAGGAACCCAAATACTAACTACAGGTATTCCTTGACTTATAATGGGAACATGACCCAATAAATATGTGTCAAGTTAAAAAACACCTCAAACTGTAAAGGCAGTTAATGCATCTAATCCACTGAACAGCTTGAACTGCTCAGAATATTCTTTAGTATCACAGTTGTCCTTTGAGATAGTTCGAAGGCTAACTGGGCGTTATGGTTTGTTGCTCTGAACATCATAGTCAGAGAGCATTCAGAATAATAGCCCAAGAATAAACTTAAATCTACAGTACAGTTAAACAGTACAGTTTATATAGAAGATTTATCATTTTTATAACATTCTACAAATTTAAAAACTATAATCTGAGTCATCTCTATTCAAGGTCCATTTGCATCTGGCTGTGTATTGCTTACTGGAGCCTCCAGGCACCTTTCCATGTCTCTATGTTGAGTCACCTCATTATTCTCCTAATCTAAAGTATTGTTATGCCTTCCCTGGGGACCTGTGTTACAAAAGAAATGAAGATGCTGCAATTTTATGATGGGAGGAGGGTGTTCTCATACAGAAATCCTGCTGTTTTTTCTCTATCACCTAGCTTATTCCTACTCTAGGGAGCTCTTGAGATGATGATGCCAGCCCTCCTGGTAATTTCTGTGAATGTGGATCTTGTTCCAAATGATGAAACCCAGGAGTAGTGACTAAAATGTCATAGTAGAAGCAATATCTCAGATCATAAGAGATCTTAGTCACTGTGGTCTTGTTCCCATGCTCCACTTAGGAAGGAGGAAAGGAGTATAGACACACATATTGACAGTAAGTAATCCCCAAAGTCTCACATAACACTAGATCCTTGCATGGAAAATTCAGGGACTACAAAGCTTATGTGCCAGAAAATGTCCACCACACATAGACATTTTGTAGTGTGTTGCTATGCTACACCCATAACGACAATGTGCTAACCATGTTCTGCTGTATATTACTGCAGACACATGGGAAGATTCAACAAACCCCTGCTGGTGAAAAAAATACAGACCAACATAACAGGCCTCCCCAAGTCTCTTAATTTTCCTGACCAAGCAATTGTTGGCCACATGTTATAGCACTAATTACAGAAAATTACATGCCAGAACCATGACCATTTTGAAGACTTACCAGGATGCACCCAGAGAAAGCACCAGGAAGCACTTCTACTAGATTCCAGACAGGTGGTGACATAGGCAATGGGCAGCAAGCATGCCCCAGCTAGACTTGGGGACGACTAGTGCTTGTGAGGCTATGGATTTCATTCTCACAGGTTAATTTGCACCATGAGAGATTCTAAAAGAACCAACCTTCAGACCCTCCTTGCCTGGGAAATGATGACAGCCAGAAGTTGCTAGGAACAAGAGAACAAAATGTGAAGCCCAGTTTCTCGGAAGAGACCCGGCATAGTCTGGGACTACCTCATTTGTCCACAGACAGACAACAGACTTCTACAAATTTAGTCTTCCTGCTTCCTCCCTCTTGATATGGGTCAAGTGAGTCTGTATCCTCCAATGGTATGTCTTGTCTCTTGGATCCACATTCTTCCCACAGCCCATGATCAGTCTGTCTCCATCACATCCTTAAACAAGTTCTGTTTTAAAACTTTTCACTTTACAAAAAAAGCTAGATATAATAATTCAGAAGTCATTGATCATAGCTAATTCTATAAATTGATTTCAGAAGACAGAGACTGTGATGGCTACCTTGTCATTTTCAACTTGACACCAATTAGAAACACCCAGTGAGAGTGTCTCAGTGAAGAATTGCCAACCTTGGTTCAGCTTGTGGACAATTCTGTGGGAGATTGCCTTAATTAAATTAAGAGAGGTGGGAAAGACCACCCCACTATGGATGAAAATATTCCCTAGGCAAGTAGTCCCAAACTGCATGTAGAAATATAACTGAGTTAAAGCAGCAAGAGAATAAGTATGCATTAATTGGTATCTCTGATGATGACTCTGGATGTGCGGTGATTAGCTGCTTCACACAACCAACCCTTTATATTCCCTACAGTAACAGACCATAACCTGGAACCATAAGTTAAAATAAACCTTCTCCCCTTTGGCATAGTTCTGGTGTTTGTTTGTCTGTTTGTTTGCATATTTTTGAGACAGTTTTTAAGTATATAGCTCTAGCTAATCTGGAACTCACTCTATAAACCAGGTTTGGTCTTATACTCACATAGATATGCTTTTGTCTGCCTCCCAAGTACTGGGATTTAAGGTGTTCGTCACCACACCCAGTTTGCCAGAGTATATATATAGTTTTACAACAAACTTCTCTTTTTTGTTGTTTTTATTGAGCTATGTATTTTTCTCCACTCTCCTCCCTTCCTTCCATTGCCCCTTCTACCATCTCCTATCATGCCCATGCTACCAATTTACTCAGTAGATCTTGTATTTTTCTACTTCCCTTGTACATTAGACCCATGTATGTCTCTTTAGGGTCTTATTTGTTATCTAGTATCTCTGTAGTTGTGAATTATAGGCTGATTGTTTTTGTTTTATGTCTAACAGCCACTTCTGCGTGAGTAAATACTATATTTGTCTTTCTGGGTCTGGATTATCTCATTCAATATGATGTTTCCTAGATCCATCCATTTGCTCACAAAATTCGAGATGTCATTATTTTTTTCTGAAGTATAGTACTCCATTCTGTAAATGTCCCACATCTTCATGATCAATTCTTCATTTGAGGGGCATTTAGGTTCTGGCTATAACAAATAAAGCTGCTATGAACATAGTTGAACACATATCCTTGTGGTATGATTTGAGCATTCTTTGGGAATATATCAAAAGTGGTATTGCTGGGTCTTGAGGTAGGTTGTTTCCTAATTTTCTGAGAAATCGCCATACTGATTTACAAAGTGGTTGAACTCCCAAATAGAGTGCAATGGGGGAATGTTCCCTTTACCCAACATCCTCTCCAGCATAAGCTGTCATCAATGTTTTTAATCTTGGCCATTCTTAAAGGTGTAAGATAGAATCTCAGAGTTGTTTTGATTTGCATTTCTCTGATGACTAAGGATGTTGAACATTTCCTTAAATGTCTTTCAGCCATTTTAGATTCATCTATTGAGAATTCTCTGTTTAGGTCTGTACCCCATTTTCCCCCATTGGATTGTTTGTTCTTTTGATGAATAATTTCTTGACTTCTTTGTATATTTTGGAGATCAGCCCTCTGTCCAATGTGGGGTTGGTAGAGATCTTTTTTCCATTCTGTAGGGAGCCATTTTGTGTTGTTGATTGTGTCATTTGCTTTACAGAAGCTTTTCAGTTTCAGTTGTTTCTCTCAGTGTCCGTGCTACTCAGGTTATATTTTGAAAATGGTCTCCTGTGCCAATGTGTTCAAGGGTACTTCCTACTTTCTCTGCTACTGGTTCAGCGTGGTTGGTTTTATGTTGAGAACTTTAATCCGTTTGGACTTGAGTTTTGTGCATGGCAATAGATATGAATCTGTTTTCATCCAGTTATGTCAGCACCATTTGTTGAATATGCTTTCTTTTTACCATTTTATATTTTTTTGTTTCTTTATCAACAATCAGGTGTTCATGGGTGTGTGGATTGATATCTGGGTCTTTGATTTGGTTCCATTGGTCCTCTTGTATGTTTTATGCCAATTCCAGGCTGCTATCAGTACTGTAGCTCTGTAGTAGAGTTTGACATCAGGGATTGTGATGCCTCCAGAAGTTCATTTATTATACAGGATTGTTTTGCCTGTCCTAGGTTTTTTGCTTATTCATATAAAGTTGAGTATTGCTCTTTTGAAGTCTGTGAAGAATTTTGCTGAGATTCTGATGAGCGTTGCATTATTTCTGTATATTGCTTTTGGTAAGATTGCCATTTTTACTATGCTAATTCTTCCTACCCAAGAGCATGGGAGATCTTTTAATTTTCTGGTGTCTTCTTCAATTTTTTTCTTCAACGATTTAAACTTCCTGTCATACAAGTCTTCCACTTGTTTGGTTAGAGTTACTCCAAGATATTTTATGTTATTTGTGGCTATTGTGAAGGGTGATGTTTCTCTCATTTAATTCTCAACTCATTAATAATCTATATAAAGAAGGGATACTGATTTTTTAGTTAATCTTCAATCCTGCTACATTACTGAAGGTATTTATGAGTTGTAGAAGTTCCTTGATAGAATTTTTGGGGTCAGTTATGTAAATTACCATATTATCAGCAAATAGTGAATGTTTGACTTCTTCTTTTCTGAATTGTATTTCCTTGATCTCCTTTCATTGTCTTATTGCTAGAATCTCAAGTACCATTGAATAGATATGGAGAGAGTAGACAACCTTGTCTTGTTCCTGATTTCAGTGGGATTGCTTTGAGTTTATCTCCATTTAGTTTGATGTTGGCTATTGACTTGCTGTATATTGCCTTTATTATGTTTAGGTATATTCCTTGTATCCCTACTTGCTCCAAGACCTTTATCATGAAGGGAAGTTGTATTTTGTTGAAAGCTTTTACAGCATCTAATGAGATGATTATGTGGGGTTTTTTTCTCAGTTTGTTTATATGGTGGATTATATTGACAGATTTTCATATGGTACATCTTTGGAATGAAGCCTACTTGGTCATGGTGGGTGATTTTTCTGATGTGTTCTTGTATTTGATTTGCCAGTATTTTATTGAATATTTTTTGCATCAATATTTATGAGTAAGATTAGTCTGTAATTCTCTTTCTTAGTAATGTCTTTGCCTGGTTTGGGTATCAGGGAAATTGTAGCCTTGTAAAAAGAGTTTGGCAATGTTCCTTCAGTTTGTATTGTGTGGAATAATTTGAGGAGCATTGGTATTAGTTCTTCTTTGAAAATCTTGTATAATTCTGTGCTGAAGCCATTTGGTCCTGGGCTATTTTTGGTTGGGAGACTTTTAATGACTGTTTCTATTTTTTTTTTTTTGGCAGTTATAGGTCTGTTTAATTTGTTTATCTTGATTTAATTTTAGTAAGTGATATTTATCCAGAAAATTATCCATTTCCTTTAAGTTTTCCAATTTGGTAGAATACAGGTTTTCAAAGTATGACCTGATGATTTCCTCCATGTCTGTTGTTATGTCCCCTTTTTATTTCTGATTTTATTAATTTGGATATTCTCTCTCTTCCTTTTGGTTAGTTTGGATAAAGATTTGTCTATTTTGTTGATTTTCCCAAAGAACCAACTCTTTGTCTCATTGATTCTTTGTATTGTTTTCTTCGTTTCTATTTTGTTGATTTCAGCTCTGAATTTGATTATTTCCTGCTGTCTAGTCCTCCTGGGTGAGTTTGTTTCTTATTGTTTCAGAATTTCCAGGTGTTCTGTTAATTCTCTAGTGTGGGATTTTTCCAGCTTCTTTGTGTGGGCATTTAGTGCTATGAACTTTTCTGTTAGCACTGCTTTCATTGTGCTCCATAAATTTGGGTACCTTGAGTGGTCATTTACATTGAATTTTAGGCAGCCTTTAATTTCTTCCTTTATAGCTTCCTTGACCAATTGATGATTCAGATGAGCATTGTTTAATTTCCATGTGTTTGTGAGCTTTCTGAAATTAGTGTTGCTGTTGAATTTTAAATTTAAGCCATGGTGATCAGATAAGATACAAGGGGTTATTCCAATTTCTTTTGTATCTGTTGAGGCTTGCTTTGTTACCTAGCATAGAAGGTTCAAACATAAAAGTATATTCTTTTATGTTTGAATTGAATGTTTTATAGATGTATGTTAAGAATAAATTCAGAGACACAAGAAAGTGTAGCGCAACTCTGAATATAGCAATCCCCTGTACCACTTACTACTCCAAACTAAGTCTTTTCAGTACTTTTAAATATACTGATCTATAACCAAAAAATAGATGTGATCTCACCCAAGGCTTGTCAACAGCCTCTGCCTCCCTCACATACATATGCTACACCATAGCCTGAAATTATTACCCAGGTACCCTGCTGACCATTTAGAAACGATCTTCTCTCTGAGATTCAAAAGTAATGTATCCAAATTCACCTTGTACTCTGACTCCTGAATCTCTCAGAGCCCATCAAGGGCAGCATGTCACCAGCCATTCTTAGCAGTCTGCATGCACACACGGGTGGCCTTCTAGTAGTAATCATGTTCCTGCTACAGATGGTTCCAAAATCTCCAGACTACAGCTACAACACCATTCCTGGCATCTTTGTTAGTTCACACATGTAATTCTAGACTTTCTCTTCTATAGGAAGACCCACCAAGAACTGCTTCAAGTCTTCTTTGCATATCATCAGGAGAGAATCAAGAATATAGCACAGAGATTAATGAATAAATAAGAATCCATGAATTACTTTTGTAACTTTCTTCTACTCTAGAAAGTAGTAACAAATTGCCTGAAGCATCTTATGAAGACCATGGATGTGAGAGTTATGCATTGCCATCAACCTTCAAGTTCACCTCATTTATTTATTTATTTATTTATTTATTATTGTTTTTTTTTTTGAGACAGGTTTTCTCTGAGTAGCTGTGTAGCCCTGGCTGTCCTAGAACTTGCTCTGTAGAACAAGCTGGTCTTGAACTCAGAGATTCATGTGCCTCTGCTTCCCAAGTACTGGGATTAAAGGCATGCACCACCACTGACCAGCTACATTCACCTCTTCTGATGCATCCATGTGCCAAATCTTTGAGGGCTCTATAAGGGTGTCTTGATATTTGGGGAATTCTCTGAGAATCATGAGGACAGTAAGCTTTGATTCTACTGTCATTCATGCATATTATACCTTTTTAGTTAAAACTAATGATACTCACAGTTGAGGAGCATGTGATAGAAGATGCCACTTTTAATCTTTCATCTTCTCTAAGGAGCCAGGCAGAAGTTAAGAAGTTATTCCTGTGCTGTTTAATACAGTCACCAAATTAAAATGAATTCATTGAAAAAAATCACCTTATTAAAAAATTACTCAACATATTACTAACTAGACTCAACTTTAAGCATCATCCAGATGCTGCTGATAATTTGATGAATCCTTTTAGACTCATAACTGACAAATGCTCAGGTCTATAACAGCCTTGTAGAAAAATTCTTGCAGGTATGTACATATTTGGTACTATAATAATTGAGAAAGTCACACTTCCTTCATGATTTTAACAACACTCTAAACTTTGCCATCATTTCTCCCATTTCTTTATTTGGTATATGCTCCCTAACTCCAGAAGTTCTACTTTGTAAGAAATGAAGTATAGGAAGATATGTTGATAGAAATAGTTCTAAGCCACTCCTTAGAAGATTGTCACCAGGTAACCAAAAGAACAGCTTGAGAATATTGCCTGTACTTCATGGGAAACAGTTTAAAGAGGGCTTAAAGGAATTGTAGCAGATGGGTGGATCAGCACTGGGTTCTCTTTCTCTTTCTGACTATTTTATGTATACTCTGTTGTATCAAAATGATGTTTCAGTTAAGAGTGAACCATAAGCATGGGCAATTAGATAAACATTTCATAGAGATAAAAATTTTCTATTGCCTGAAAATGTTTTTGCCATATTGGCATCAAATACACATTAGATTTGTACAGTGCACAATATCTTATGAAAGAGAATGGCCATATTGCCAGTTTGTGCATTTCCTCTTACTGATGGTTTTGTGCTGAAATGTCCTCCATGGGCACATGTGTTTGTACAGTTGGTCCCCAGATAGTGGCACTGTAGGGGTCATATTTGGAGACATAGGGCAGTATGGGCGAGTCTAGAGTGTCTCATTGCAAACCTAACCTCTTCACTGCATAGGCAGCCACTGAGCTATGAGCAAACCTAATTATCCTATTACAGAAAAGGCTGCTCCCATCATTACATAACATAGTTGCTATGCCCTCCACAGCAGGAAGCTTAAATTATTCTCACCCTAAATTGCTTCTGTCATGTGTTCTGTCCCAGTGAAAAGAAAAGTAACTAATAGGTTATTTGACATTTGTTAGGATACCTGCCTACATACCAAAAGCTTATTGTAAAACACTAGCCACATTACACCAGCAGCAACCTCCTATGTCTTCTATTTACCTCATTTTTTATTATTTATTTTACATCTCAACCACAGTTTCTTTTCCCTCCACTCTTTCAAGTCCCTCCTCGACCTTCCCTCTGGCTCCCCTCCCCATCTACTCCTCTATTCCTATTCAGAAAAGGGCAGGCCATCCATGGATATCAATAAAACATGGCATATCAAATTGTAGTAAGACTAAACACCTTGTCTTGTATTAAGGCTGGCCAAGGTAACACAATTAGGAGAAACTGGGTCAGAAAAGCTAGTAAAGGAGTCAGAGACAGCCCCTGTTTCCACTGTTAGAAGACCCACAAGAAGAACAAGCTACACAACAGTCACACATAGGCAGAGGTCCTAGGTCAGTCCCATGCAGTCTCGCTGGTTGTCTGTTCAGCCTCTGTGAGCTCCTATGATCCCGGATTTGTTGATTGTCTAGATTTTCATATAATGTCCATTTCTCTGGCTCCTACAATCCTTTATCCCTGCCTTGATCAGGATTCTCAGAACTCTGCCTAATGTTTAACTATGAGTCTCTACTTCTGTTTCTATCAGTTGCTGGATGAAACCTCTCTGATGACTGTTGGGCCAGATACCACTGTATGAGTATAGCAGAATAGTATTAGGCATCATTATACTAATTTTTTCCCCTCCAGTCACGCTTGGTTGTATCCAAGGCCTCCGGGTCATCCAGTCTCTGGGTCCTGGCATTCCAGAAAGTATCAAAGGTGGGCTCATTCTAGTGGCATGGGTTAGACCAGTCATTGGCTGGCCATTTCCACAATCTCTGCACCACCCTTACCCCAGCACATCCCATCAGCAGGAAAGACTGTAGGTCAAAGGTTATGGGGCTGGGTTGGTGATCTAATCCCTCCACTGGAAGTTTTGCCTGATCACAGAAGATGACCAGTACAGGGTACATATCTGCAAATGCTAGAAGTCTTACCTAAGGTCATCCTTGTAGATTTATGAGAGTTTCCCTTGCACCAGGTTTCTACTTGACCCCAAAATGTCCCCCCCTTTTACAGTTGACTCTTTGTTATTCTCCCCTCCCACCCTACCCCAATCTGATCCCTCATGTTGCCATCCTGACCCATGCACAGTCCACCCACAAAATCTCTTCCATTTCTCATTCCCAGAGTGAACCAAGTGTCCCCCTTTGACCCTCCTTGTTGCCTAGCCTCTCTATGTTTGCACTTTATCTTCTATTAGGTTTGATGTAACTGGATTTATTTTGAGGTCTTTTATCCCCTTGGACTTGAGTTTTGTGTAGGGTGATAGACATGGGTCTATATGCATTCTTCTATAAGCTGGCATCCAGTTTTACAAATACCACTTGTTGAAGATGTTTTCTCTTTGTCATTGTATAATTTTGGTTTCTTTGTCTAAAATTAGGCATATATAGGTACATAGATTTATGTCTAGGTCTTTGATTCCATTCCATTGATCTGCCTGTCTGTTTTTTTTTTATCAATATCATTCAATTTTTATTACTATAACCCTGTAGTAGAGCTTAAAATCTGAAATGATGATTGGTGCAGGAGAATTGTCTATATTCTGTCAATCATGATTTAAATAAATGCTGACTGGCCACTAACCAGGCAGGAAGTATAGGCAGGAAAACCAGATAGGAAGTAGAGGCGGGGCAATGAGAACAGGAAAATTCTGGGAAGCAGGAAACTCTCTTGGGAGTCCTGCCCAGACCACCGAAGAAAGCAGGATGTGATCTGCCCAGCTGAAAAAGGTACTGAGCCATGTGTCTAACATAGATAAGAACAATGGGTTAATATAACTTATAAGAACTAATACTTAGCCTGAGCTAATGGGCCAATCAGTTTATAATCTTTTGGAGACCTATGTGTGATTTTCTTTAGGACTAAATGGCTGGGAACATGGACAGGACAGAAACCCCAACTAGCAGGCCCCTCATGTTACAGATGATATTTCTGGAAGTTCTTTAATTGCACAGACTATTCTTGCTATCCTAGGGATTTTTTGTTTGTTTGTTTGTTCCTCTATATGAAGTTGACTATTTTTCTTTCAATGTTTGTAAAGAATTGTGTTGGAATATTAATGGGAATAGTAATGAATCTGTAGATTGCTTTTGGTAATATGTAGGAGGTCCTTCTATATTTGTGTTGCTTTCATTAGTTAAATAAAGAAACTGCCTTGGCCTTTTGATATGGCAGAACTTATGTAGGCGGGGAGACAGAACTGAATTCTGGGAGGAAAAAAGGAGAGAGAAAGAGCCACCATGAAGCTGTCAGGTCTGACATGCTAAATCTTTCCTGGTAAGACACGACCTCATGGTGACACACAGATTATTAGAAATGGGTTGAATCAAGATGTGAGAGTTAGCCAATAAGAGGCTAGAACTAATGGGCCAGGTAATGTTTAAATGAATACAGTTTCTGTGTGATTATTTTGGGGGTTAAGCTAGCTGGGTGGCGGGAGGCAGCCCGTTCTTCCTACAACAGTAATATGTCCATTTTTACTACATAATCCTACTAATCCATGATTATGGGAAATGTTTCCATCTTCTGATATCTTCTCCCATTTCTTTTTTCAAAGATTTAAAGTTCTTGTCATACAGTTCTTTCTAATTTTGGTTAGAATTAACGCAAGATATTTTATATTATTTGTGGCTATTGTAGAGGGTGTTGTTTCCCTGATTTCTTTATCACTTCAGTTATCATTTGTGTGTAGGAGAGTTACTGATTTTTTTAATTGATCTTGTATCCAGCCACTTGATTAAAGGTGTTTATCACTTGTAAGAGTTCCCTGGCAGAATTTTTGGGTCACATATGTATACTATCATATCATCTGTGAATAAAGATACTTTAATTTTAATTTCTTCTTTTCCAGTTTGTATCCCCTTGATTTCCTTTAGTTGTCTTATTGCTCTAGCTAGAACTTTGAGTACAAATTTAATGGATAGAGAGAGAGTGGATAGCCTTGTCTTATTCCTGATTTTAATGGAATTGCTTTGAGTTTCTCTACATTTAATTTGTTGTGGGCTTTCACCAGGTTTTTGTTTATTTGTTTTTGGTTTGGTTTTTGTCTTGTTTTTGTATTGCTTTTGCTTTCTTGCCATTATTTAAGGGATTTGTTGGTTTCCTCCAAATTTTTTGCTTGTCTTTTCCTTGATTTCTTTAAGGTAGTTTTTCATCTCTTTAAAGACCTCTATCATCACCATAAAGTTAGTTTTCACGTCATTTTCTTGTGCTTCCACTGTATTGGGATATACAGGGCTTGCTGCGTTGGGATATCTAGGCTCTGGGGATGAAATATTGCCCTAGTTAATGCTGTTTTGTCTCTTACACTCACATTTAGGTATCTGGATTTGGAGTGATGATAGATCTAGGTGCTAATTTCTGAATTTGTTTTTGTTGGATAGGTATTTTCTTCCTTAATTTCTGTTTTTGTTCTAATCTTCTGGATTCCTGTGGCCTGTAATTGAGTGTAGGGTCTCCATACATGTTGGGGGCTGGACTTCTGATGACCTGGATGGTCTCTGGTCCAGAAAGAGGTTGCTGCCCAAGTTTGGGGGTAAAGTTCTAACTGTATATGTCTATGCATGCTGATCTGGTTGGGGGCTCTGGGGTTCAGATGATGGCCTGGCTTCTGGTGGCATAGAAGGCTGCTGCCTGCTTTTCAGGAAGTTGGATTGGTCTTTGGGGTTAAGGAATTTGGTCTGGTCTCTGGAGATCAGGATTGTGGATTGGCCTCTGATGGGGTGGAAGGCTTCTGCCAGAGGTGTGGGCACATATGTGACAAAGTGTAGAAGAGCAGTTGGAGTTAATTCTGAACAAACTCAGGTGGGGTGGGGTGGCCTCTAGGGAAAGAGGAGGCTTCTGTCAGAGGTACAGCCTTGTTGTGGTAGGCTGCTAGTTAGTTCCTGTCTGCTCAGCCATGAGATAACCACACAGAAACTACATTATTTGCAATACTGTTTGGCCAATAGTTTAAGCATATTTCTGTCTAACTCATATCTTAAATTAACTCATTTCTATTAATCTGTGTATAGCCATATGGCTGTGGCAGCTACATCGCATCTCCCGACTCTGCCTTCTTCCTCCCAGCATTCAGTTTAGTTTTCCCTTCCTACCTCTCTTCTGCCCTGCTATAGGTCCAAGTAGTTTCTTTACTAATCAATGGCAATCACAACATACAGAGGGTAATCCTACATCACCTCGCCTTTTCTGTTTAAGTGAAAAGAAACGTTTTAATTTTAACATAGTAAAATTACATATATAAAACAGGTATCAAGCAAAATTACAGTTACAATATTTATATCTATCTTATCTCTTCTCATAATTAAGGAAAACTATAATTATAACTATCTATTCTTCAATTCCATCGAAGATTGCAGAAGAATATAATATTACCTAAATAAACAGGAAGTGCATTGTAAGCAACTTCCAAAACTCTAAAATTGACAAGAGACATCTTGCTGCCTGTATAGTTACCCAAACTTCCTTTGTATTGTTGGAGCATCCAATCTTCAGCCCACAGGCCATAGTATCCAGCAGACTTTTCCATGAATCAGGAAATTTCAAAGACAGTTTTGCCTAGACTGCCAGTTTGTCAGCCACTTTCTTCTGTGCCCTGCAGAATGTCTGGCAGATTCTTTTAGGAAGCAGGAACCCCAAAGGACTGTTTCACCTTTAGGCAAGTTCAGCAGTCATTTCTCTGTGGGTTCTGCATGTCTAGTTCATACAGCATAACATCAAGCAGTATAGGCAAAGGCAGTTTCTTGCCCAAATGGCTAACAAACTCCATAAGGAGCTTTTTCAATGTCCATCATACTCTTGAAGTAGATTGGTGCTTCCAGAAGCAGATGTGTCTCACGTCATGAAGTCTTAATTTCTTAAAATACTTTAAAGGCAATATTCTGTTAGTGTTTGAAAAGTTTGAAGAACAACTATCCATCTGAAATGTATCTCTGTATATCAAGAAAATCTAACTAACATGACTACAAGCTTGACTATTATAGCTGATTCTCTATTAACCTATATTTCTTAATTATATGCTATATTTTTAAATGAGCTGCACAAACACAATACCTTAATCAAGAGCAGAAATATACATATAACAAAACTGACCTTAAATTTTTATCAATAGGCCAAGATCCATACCAATGTGAAGTATTCATCTCTTTATCACATCCACCTTTATATGTAAACAAACATTTATAAACAATCATTTAGAGAATTTGGGTATATTTCTCTCCAAAATACTTCTTGCTTTTTGTTGGGTAATGATATTTTTGGTGGTGTTCATGGCAACCTTTCAGGGATCTTGGCGCATTAAACCACATTAGTCTGGAAGGAATCCATAGGTTCTCATCTTCTGTGGAACAAAAGAAAAACCTCTTTTCAACATATCCTTAGACCCATATTTTGAAGTCAAGACATCTTTAAGATAGATATGTTGGTTTAGCTTAGCAGCCTGTACAATAAAATTTCTCTCTGTACTTAGCCCATCCACAGTCAAAAAATTCAAAGAAAACACAATAATATACATAATCCAGATTTTCTGTATATTTTGCATCTTTATGTGTCTTATTTTTCTATATTTCTTTAATCTGTGACTGTCTGTACTTTGTCTCTTTAAAGACTTTGTTTTGTTCTTTTTAAAACAATTTATTTCTTTTTATAATTCTCTATACTCTTTTTCTTCTCTCCCCCAAGCCTACGCATATTTATCCAACACTTGGTGTGGGAGGTCCTTCTGTTTGTGTGTTGCTTTCATTGGTTAATGAATAAAGAAACTGCCTTGGCCTAGTTGATAGGGCAGAACTTAGGTATGTAGGGAAGACAGAACTGAATGCTGGGAGGAAGAAAAGCAGGGTTTACAGAGACGCCATGGACCCACCACCAGAGATAGATGTTGTGAGACTTTGCTGGTAGGCCACGAACTTGTGGTGATGTACAGATTAATAGAAATGGGTTAAATCAATATGTAAGAGTTAGCCAATTAGTCAACAGAGCTAATGGACCAATCAGTGATTTAATTAATAGAGTTTCTGTATAATACAGTTATTTTGGGTCTAAGCTAGCCAGGCAGCCAGGACAAACAAGTGGGCCCTCTCCCTGAAACAATTGGCACTCCAACATGGTCAACTAAATCCACATAAAACCTGAGAGGGCTTGAAAAAGAAATCCTAGATGAAAAAAATAGAGTTTAACACAGCTTTTTGCTGTTTGCTGGTGGTGTGCCACAGCTCCTTTAGGAGAGATTTTTCTGACTCAGGAGCCACAGGAGAGAAAAAAAGTGGCAGTTTTAAAATGCTGGCTTTCTGGGCTGCTGTCAGCACAAGCTCTGACTCTCTTAGTCATGAGATCCAGCTACAGAGCATTTGAGTTGGGTTGGTGAGCAGCATGCTGCATGCAGCTTGCTTGATGGCAACTTGGACTGGCTATGTACCTGGAACTGGGGCAGTGTATGACTAAGAGACACAAGCAGCTCCACAATGCTGGACTGTGCAGAGCTAGCAGGAACTACCATATTTATCATAGTAACAGCTCAGCTTAAGTTTTAGACTGGGTAGGCAAACAGGCAGTACCATATTATCCCTAATAATGGCACAACTTAAGATTTTAAAAAGAGCTTAGCATTTTAAGAAGTGCTCCTGAGCAGTAAAGAATTACAGATATACAGTAGGACAGATTCAGACATAAAAGACCTATAAATGGGTCACAGTGTTGGATAAATGTACATAGACTTGGTAGAGAAAAGAAAAAGAGTATAGAGTTGGAAAAAAAGAAAATCATTTTAAAAAGTCTTAAAAAAAGTACAGACAGGTATAGATTAAAAGGAGTAAAGAAAAATAAGCCATGTAAAGATGGAGAACACACAGAGAGTCTGGATTATGCATATTATTGCATTTTCTTTTAATTTTTTGACTGTGAAGGAGCTAAGTACAGAGAGCCATTTCATTGTATGGGCTGCTAAGCTAAACCTAATGCTAAGCTAAGCACATATGTTATAAAGATATCTAAGAACATGTTGCTTGGGAAAAGAGGTTTTTCTTTTGTTTTCACAGAAGATGAGAACCTGTGGATTGCTTTTAGGACAACATGGTTTGAAAGACCACACCTCCCTGAAAGGTTGTCATGAACACCCTCAAAAAATAATTCACCCAACCGCTGACTGAGAGTATTTACCATAGAAAACAGCAGAGACCCTATCTCAAATAATATGGTAGGAAAGAATCAAAACCCAACTTGTCCTCTGACCTCCATACATGCACCATGGCACTTGAACAACTAGAATTTTGGAAGGTGCTTACAATGCACTTCCTGTTTACTTAGGTGATGTTATATCCTTCTGGAATCTTTGATGGAGTTGAAGAATTTATACTTATAGCTCTACTCATTGATGATAAAAGATAAGATAGATATAAATATTGTAACTGTAATTCTTGCTTGATAGCTGTTTTGATATATGTAATTTTACTGTTAAAGTTAAAGTCTTCCTTTTTGTTTAAACAAAAAAGGGGAAATGGTATTGGAGGTCCTTCTGTTTGTGTGTTGCTTTCATTGGTTAAAGAAACTGCCTTGGCCTAGGTGACAAGGTAGAACTTAGGTGGGTGGGGAAGACAGAACTGAATGCTAGGAGGAAGAAAGGTGGAGTCACAGAGAGACTCCATGGACTCGCCACCAGAGATAGATGTTCTGAGACTTTGCTGGTAAGCCACAAACTCATGGTGATATACAGATTAATAGAAATGGATTAAATATATATGTAAGAGTTAGCCAATTAGCCAATAGAACTAATAGGCCAAGCAGTGATTTAATTAATACAGTTTCTGTGTGGTTATTTCAGGGCTAAGCTAGCCGGGTGGCTGGGATGAACAAGTGGGCCCTCCTCCAATAAATTCTTGAACCATTTAGAGGTCTTTTTTTTTAATCTGAATCTGTCTTTATTATGTATGTGTAATCCTTTCCTGACCAAAAGCATTTAAAAAAAAATACTAGATGGGCATGGCCCAGGGCCAACATGCAAGGCCCTACCTGTTGGCTCCATCCACTCCAACATGGATGAAACATGTTTAATGCCTCTGAGACTGCCCAGTGAGAGCCATCCTCACCACCTCAACTCTGGGAAGCACCGTGCAGCATATAAACCCTTTTTATCTGAGTAACAGCTAAATCTGTCATGCAGCACACTGCATGGCCTGGAAATATCTCTATGTATGGCAGCAAGAATCTGCCATGCTCTCCTTCTTGTGCACACATAGTAGACGTGATTCCACTGCCTGCCCAGGCCAAGAGCACTGAGCTGTGGGCATGGTCTCAGGTACTTTCCTCCTGACCCTGAGTGGACATACAAGCACCCAGACACACAAATGCCATTCAAGTGCTCAACCTCCTGAAAAAGCCAGAGGTGTTTGTGCTGCTATTTTGAAGCCGTAGGGTTTTTTGTTTATTTGCCTTTTGTTTTTTGTTTTTGTTTTGTTTTGTTTTGCTACTACTGCTGAATCAGGAAGACCTCTCTTGAAGGAGCAAGCAGAGCCCATCCAGAAAAAAAAATGTAGCTAAATTTTGTTTTTTAGTGTCTAGAATTCTTTTAAGCCCTCTTAGGCCACTAGTTAGTTCCTGGCTGCTCAGCCCAGAAATAACCACACAGAAGCTATCTTATTTGCAAGACTGTTTGTCCAATAGCTTAAGCAAATTCCTGGCTAACTCATATCTTAAATTAACCCATTTCTATTAATTGTGTATAGCACGTGACTGTGGCTTACTGAATAAAGTTCCAGCATGTCTGTTCCTGGCAGCAGCTACATGCCATCTCCTGACCCCGACTTCTTCCACCCAGCATTCAGTTTAGTTTTCTCCACCTACCTCTGTTCTGCCTTGCTATAGGTCCAAAGCAGCTTCTTTATCAATCTATGGTAATGACAGTATACAGAGGAGAATCCCACATCATAGCCTGCACTTGGTGGCAAGGAGAGGAGGAGCTGTTGGGGTTACGTTGGACAGGTATGAGTGGGATTGGGGAGTGGTCTTACCTGGAGTTCAAGATTCTGGCCTAGCGTCTGAAGGGGGAAGATCTGTTTATTGATTGAATCAAAAGACCACATCTAGTTACTTATCAGATCAAAGTTTGAGTAAAGACTTTATGTGACATCTGTATAATAATGACATTTATCAGAGCATGTCCTCTTGGTAGTATAATTAGGATGGATAACTGAATCCAGTGGAGAGCCAAAGAAATGATTACAGATTGGGGTACACAGGATGGAGAAGCTTGTCTTGGAAGACAACCAGCTCTCAATTATTGTCTACATCCAAATTTTTCTTAAGGGTACTTAAATACTTCAAAATATTTACTGATATTATACAGTGGAGTAGTATACCAGAGAATTTTGAAGGAATGTGGTAGAACTTGATGCTAAAAAATCCTCAAGTGACCTCTTAAAACTGAGTTCTATAACTTTATATCCATCTTATTAGATTGAAATACCAAATGCAAGTTACATATGTTACCAGTTGTATGAGTATGGTTTCTTTAAAACTTTTTGGCTCTTCTTCCATCCTCTATCTCAGAAAGCAAATCATGAAGATGAACAGAAAATAATCTAAGAACCCTGAACTGACTCCAAGTTTCCTCAGAGTTATGTTATGGTTTCAGTGATTTCCAGAAATTAATGTGTTAGAATTTTGACAGACAAGAGTATTGGAAGGAGACTGAGTCAAAAGACTTCTACCTTCCCAAGTGAGTTCATCAATTCAGAGGGTCATTGATAGTAAACATTGCAGAGATGCCTTTGCATTGAAAGCTCTTTTTGGTATATTTACTTTCTCACTGTGATGCCTTTTTGTCATGGTATGCTGCAGTGCACAGCTCTTTCCATGTCCATCTGTGGACTTCCTAGCCTCTGAAACATGAGATAAATAAACTTCTCCCATCAATAAATCATTCAGTCAATACTTTACTCATTTTTAGCAACAGAAAATGTGTTAAAACAGTCAGTGTTCCACTTCCTTCAGCCAGGCCCTAGACGCAAAGATACTTCACATTGAGTGTTTCTGAAGTTTCTATCCTCCTTATAAGTGGTCATCATTTGAGCACCTGGGGATCACCAATTTAAGTTCCTGATTTCCTTTCAACATTTTCTTTTTAATTACCCCATGTTTTCATGCTTTTCATGAGATCTCCCCATTTGCTCCAGTTCTTCAGATTTTAGTCTTCTAGATATACAACTGGCTCCTAGATCTCTTCTTCCACTGAGCACATTTTGGTTTCCTTGGAGGTAAACACCCAGAAAACAACATAGCCTAGTCACTTATTTGTGTGGAGAAATGGGATGAAACACCAACAGTGTCTGTATAAGCAAGACAGAGGATAGTAAATACTTGACTAAATATGTTACTTTTGGGCTCTACTAAAGCATCATTTCACCGGGAATTCTGAGAACCAGAACCATACTTCCAACTTATCCCACCAGAGATTCAAAGAAGCCTCATCACTTGTTTGTCTGAATCCAGCCACAGCAGGTGCTGTAGAAAATACTCAAAGTACACAATGAGCTCTTTGCCACCTTCAGCCCTTCCTGGCATTCCCTTAGCTAATTTATAAAAGTAAAAATGTAACCCAACTAGACCTGTCTTACTACTACAGATAACTTCCAGGTCTATGATTCATACACTAACAAATACATACTGATGAACTGTTGTACCAACAGTATAGAAGTTGATGTTGATAAGATAATTGTGGGTCATCAACTATGAACAATGAAACTCTAAGAGAGGCCTCCAAAAACTGAGCTGTCTCCTCCTAAGACACAGCAATGTCAAATACCCTTCACAATACCAACTCAGGTATGGTATACTAAATCACTATTTGATGTATTGGTAGTTAGGCCCTTTGGACATTTTTGCTCTATGTGTATAGGATCAGAAGTTTGAGATTGATAGCAAAAAAGGTAGAAGAAAATCCCAAGAATTCATATAGAAACCAACAAGATTGTCCACTCACAAATTCCAGCTAGGTTCTTTCTGACACCATCTCAGAGAACTGCCTAAGATGTTGACTTCAACATCTCATCTGAAGGAGCCCCAGTCTTTTTCAAATTCCCTCAGGATGGAGGCCCCTTCAGTTTCTGAAGTTTCTGTCCTCCTTATAAGTGATCATCATTTGAGTACCTGGGGATCATCAATTCAAGTTCCTCATTTTCTTTCAACATTGTCTTTCTAATTACCCCATGTTTTCATGCTTTTCATGAGATCATCTTGCTTTAATGTCTTACTTCCCCACTAGAAGATGTTTAGCTCACATTTTATTGGGGTTTGTAGATGCTGTCCAATAGCAACATGTTAGGTATCTACCTGGAGTCTAAGCAGTGTGGTTGTATTTGTCCTTCAAGTAAAGAAGCAGCACCAGGAAACAGGAACTTCTGCTATTCCTCAGCCGCATGACCTATTCAGTCAACAGAGCCATACCCTTCTTTAAACATCCTGATGGGCCAGATATCCTCTGCAGATGACTAGCTTGTCTGTTCACAGATCCAACCTGAATCAAATGATCCTTGCAAGAGCACACTCCGATTTGTTTTGTATGGCAGTAGAAAAAAAATATCACAAATAAAGCCTCAGATGAATTGCAACTAATTGCATTATGGATAAAAAGAAAGCTATAACATGCCAGTATCAATGAACAGGGAGACAACAGCATCTACATGGACCTGCATTTCAATCAGTTCTTTCAATGTCAACATATAGGTGGAAGTGATATACAAAAGCATAAATCAAGATGAAGAGATTGGAACTTGACCACCCCACCACACACACACACACAAGGAACATGAGTTTCTCCTTTCTCTGTTTTCCTTTGTCATAGGAAGTAATGAGTCACTCTAGGGAACAATTGGGATGGAACCCAGATTTGTCCTTGGCTCTCCACCAAGGAAACAGCTCACAGCAGAAACAACCTGGTGTACTGTCACTGCCAGCAGGGATGGACCAATGACAAGAATTGCTGTGGTACTTTCTACAAATTATAATGTCCCCCAAACCTTTCACAGTTCTGATTTTCTACTTATTTTCCTCCACAGGTGGCTAGCTAGCTGTCCCAAACAAAATCCAGTATCTAGAAAAATAAGGAAGACAGCAAGAAAACACAATGAATTTTACTAATATTTGCCTTCCAAAAGTGTGAGTCTTCACCAGACATTGTTGAAAGGACAAGAGTGAAAGCATATTGTTTACTCCTGGGTTGCTCAAGATGTAACAGAGACAGTCAGGATGAGGAAAACTGTCACTGTCTGTATTGACACATGGACTTCCATAACAATACCAATACCTACATTCCATTGTTTTTATTCTCACATGTTTGAAAGTGGGCAATAGAAACTCAACTTTGTAGAAGAAAAGCAAATCATTAAGAAGGAAAATTCTTTCTAGAAAAGAAACATTAGCTCATTGTAGCAAACATTCTTAAAAGACATCTGTCTTACTTTGGGTTACTATAGCTGTGAAGAGACACCATGACCATAGCAATTCTTATATGGAAAACATTTAATTGAGATCGTGGCTTACAGTTTCAGAGGTTAAGTCCATTATGATCACTGGGGACCTTGTTAGCTTGTAGGCAGACCTGGTACTGGAGGAACAGTTGAGAGTCCTACATCTTGCAGGCAACAGGAAATGACTGAGACACTGGGTGGTTTCAAAGCTTGCCCCCAAAGTGACACACTTCCTCTAAAAAAAAGCCATACTAGCTCCAATAAAACCTCACCTCTCAATAATGCTACTCCCTATGAGATTATGGGGGCCTTTATATTCAAACTGCCACATTCCATCTTCTGGTCCACAGAAGCTTGTAACAAAATCATAATGCAAAACTCATCTGATTCAACTTCAAAAGTCCCCATGGTCTATCACAGTCTTGACAATGTTTTACCAAAGTTCAAAATCTCTTCTGAGATTCATGAAGTCTCTTAACTGTAATCACCTGTAAAAAACAAAATCAATAAGTAGATCACATACTTCCAACACATAATGGCACAGGATATACATTACCATTCCAAAATGCAGGGAAGGGAGAATAGAGTGGAAATCCTGGATCAAAGTAAGACCATACACCAGCTGGGCAAACTCTAGACTCTATAGCTCCATGTCTGATGTCAAAGCATTCTTCAGATCTCCAATACCATTTAGCTTTGCTGACTGCAACACACACACACACACACACATACATACACACACACACACACACACACACACACACACACACACACACACACACACACACTTCTTTCTCTTGGGTTGGTTCCACTCCATGTTAGCAGCTCTCTGAGTCAGGGTTCCCATGAATCTAGCATCTCTAACATAATCTAGCTCCAAGGCAATCCAGGCTGCAATTTCACAGCTTCATGCACTGGCCTCTCTACTAGACCTTCATTTAGGAATACCCCTGACATATGCCTGGCCTCAGCAGCTTTCTTTGGGTAAACAGGAAAATTCCATAACTCGTTTCTTCTATCCTTAACTCTAAAGCCAGAACTATATGTCTGAAGCTGCCACGTTCTGTTCCTTACTGGGGCTGGAACATAGCTTACTTATTCAATTATATCCTTGTCACCCTTCTGTCCTTCACTGCCTAAGCTTGTTTGTCCTGAAACTTGCTCTGTAGACGAGGCTGGCCTCAAACTCAGAAATCTGCCAGCCTCTGCCTTCCCAGTGCTGGGATTAAAAGTGTTCACTACCCATACCCAGTTCTAAGCTTTTCTTTAGTTTCTTTCTACAAGTTAGAAATTTATCTGCATGGGATCTTGCCCTGAGGTCACCATTCCCTTTATTCCATTTCTTAATCGTTTTATCTCCTTAAACACAAGACTTAGCTCCATTCCACTTCCTGGTGCTCTTTTCTTCCTCAAAATTTACATTTTGTAATTTATCCTGCTCAGCTTGCTCCTTTTCATTATAAATCTGATAAGCATGAACACTATGCTAGGCTCCTTTGAGATTTCTTCTGCCAATAGAATTAATCCAAAACACTTCACTGTAGTCACAGGCAGACTCTTTTGACAAAAGCAAAAGACAGCCACTTTCTTCACCAAATTATCACAAGACGGCTCTCTAGGCCACATACTAGCATTCATCTTCTCTGAGACCTCTTGACCCCCACAGTTTGTCAAATCACACTCAGCATCACTGTCTTCCATGTTCCTACTAGTATGGCCCATTAAGCAGCACTCAAAGAATTCCACCACTTTCTAAACACAAAGTAACAAAGTCCAAATTCCTCCAAACAAAAACATGGTCAGGCCTATCACAGCAATACCACAGTCTCTAGTACCAACTTCTCTCTTTGTTAGGGGTTCTATTGTTATGAAAAGACACCATGACCATAGCAACTCTTATAGAGAAAAACCTTTAATTGAGGCGGGAGCTTACAGTTTCACAGGTTCAGGCCATTATTATCATTGCGGGGAACATGACAGTACTCAGGCAGACCTGGTACTGGAGCAAAAGCTGAGAGCTCTACATTTTGTAGGCAACAAGAAATAGACTGAGACACTGTGTAGTATCCTGAGTATAGGAACCTTAAAGCCCATCCCCATAGTGACACACTTCCTCCAACAAGGCCATACACACTTCAACAAAGCCACACCTCCTAATAGTGCTACTGCCTTTTTGATTGTGGGGTCCATTATATTTAAACTATCATCATACCAAAGAAATAGTTGTGCCTGGACAGATAACTCTCCCATGAGGCATAAGCAAAACTCTCTGAAAGGAAAGAGGTAGGATTGGAGGCATCATGGTGAGGAACACTGAATTAGGAAGGAAACGGGGGGTGCATTTTCAGAGAGATGTGGCAGCTCTTCTTCATTGTCAGTTTTCCTGCATTTGGAATGGATTAGGAATAGATGCTTAAGCATGTCTATGAGGATGTTTCCAGAAGGTTTAACTGGGCAGGGAAGATCTATCCTGAATGTGTGGCTGGGGTCCTGAACAGAAGAAGGTGCAAGAGAGGAAAACATGAGCATAGCGTAGCTCTCATCCAGTTCTACCTCCTGATTATTGATACAACCCAAGCACTTACCACATGATCTGCTTTCCACATCTTCCCAACCATTGAAGGACTATGCCCTCAAACTGTGAGTCATATAAATCCTCTCTCAGCAGGGTGGTGGTGGTACACACCTTTAATCCCAGCATTTGGGAGGTAGAGGATGGCGGATCTCTGAGTTCGAGGCCAGCCTGGTCTACCAAGCGAGTTCTAGGACCTCCAGGACTGTTATGCAGAGAAAGCCTGTTTTGGGAAAAAAAATTTCTTCTTTCTGTTTTAAACTGTTTTGTTAAGGTCCCCCTTTACACACACACACACACACACACAAGAGAGAGAGAGAGAGAGAGAGAGAGAGAGAGAGAGAGAGAGAGAGAGAGAGACTGGCTGTATGTATGTGTGTGTGCAGCTGTGCATGCCTGTGCATGCAAATATTTAGTGTCTTGATCTATCATTCTTTACTTTACTCCATTGAGGTAAGGTCTGTCAACTGAAGCTTGGGTCAGGCTTGCAGCCTTCAAGTGCTAGCAACATCCTCCCCACATCCCCATCCTCTACATGGCTGGACTTAATGGTGTTCATCACCATTCCCAGATTCTCAAGTGAGTGCTGAGGATTTGCACTCGGGTCCTAGTGTTTGGGCAGCAAGTACTCTTGCCCACTGAGCAGTCTCCTCAGATTCTTTGTCCAGTATTTCTTTACATAAATGAGAAAAGTAACTAATACAAAGGGTCACCGTGTGTGTACAGTCAAGAAATTGTGAGAAGACAGAGGAGGTAGGCAGCACATTCCAAGGACAAAGAAAAATTTCATGACATTAAACTGTACACAGCAGATGGGGAAATAAGCTGGAGTTAGACTGTGCATGGGCATATTGTGTAGCTAAAAAAAAGTGAGAGTGAGAGGTTTTGCATTCTTTGGTGAGGAATTGCTATCAGGACTATGACAAGATAAAGTGGGTCATCAGGGTACCCTGTTGCTTACACGGGACTAATGTGGTAAAATCATCCAAAGGAGGAAGAAATTATCAGCTGTCACTGAATGAAGGAACGATGGCCTCCTGAATTGGAAATTAACATCCACATGATGTTATCACTGAGCATCTGTTACATGCTGGGCTCTGGAGCAAGGGTAGCAATACTTCACTCCTGATGTTGTGATCTCAGAACCCCCTAAAGAGATTTTAGCACATCTAGATGGCAGAGGTTCAGCTTTTAAAATCCTCTACTCCTAGGAAAAGAACATGTTGCCAGAAATGAGGGAGATGCAAGATTAAGGAGATCAGAGGCTCAGTTTGCTATCTTAGCTCTGCAGGCATCGTTCCCAACAAGGTCTCCTTCTGATCAAATGGCAATGACTAGGTGAAATCACACTTACTTGGACCTTTATGGAATGATCTGCAAAAATTAATGAACACTGAAATGTAAAGATAGTGTTACACTTGATGAAGATTATTATGTGCCAGGGGTAGAACAACATTAGGATTATTGATTGTTGTGATACATGTGACCCCCAAGCCCACTACCTCAAAATGGCAAATATAGGTTGAGTAGTCCATATTTGAAATGTTTGGGAAGATAAATGGTTCAGAATTGGGGGACATTATCTGATTTTGAAGTATTTGCATATTCATGAGATATCCTGGGACTAGGACCAAGCCTAAACTCAAAATTCATTCTCTTCATAATATATCTCATGTAGCCTGAAGGTATTTGGCAAAAAACTTTTAACAATTGTGTGCAGTAAATAAAAGTTTATGATGTGCAGAAATTTTAGAGTTTGAGTTATCAGGTCAGGGATAGTCAACCTCAGTTTTAAAGTATGGGTCCTGTTCGAACAGGAGTTGGTATTTGATGCTTTGCTTCACTAACATCTGTGGTACCCTGATGAGGATGGTTGAAAGCATGGGCTCAGCTGGACTGTGTTCCCTTTCAAAGTATTGTTAAGGGATCTCTCCAGTGGCTTTTTTTAATATGAAATTTCAGAATTATAATGTCTCAACATGAAAACTGCAGTTTCTTAAGCCCCTCATAAGATATTGTTAACCAAAGATGTCACGGAGGAGCCTAGAGTAAAGGTATGGCAGGAAAGACACATGGCAAGGCAGACACTCACTTTACTTGTAGAAAGGAAAGAAGATGGTAACAACCATTTTAGAGAAATTATTTCATATTAGGGACAATGGCAAAGATACTGTTCTGGGAGAGGGTTTGGAGTAACAAATTATTTCAATAAAGCACACCATAAATATATTAGGCTCCATTAACCATACATAGCTAAACATAAAGCCAATAATGCAAAATTATCTTTAGCTCAAAAGCTAAACAACGTCAGACTACAGGCTCCCTTTGACTGATGAACTGCAGCTTGCTTCTAGAGGCTTTCATGGTTAAAGAACATTTGAATCTCTCTTTTGTGAGCTTCATAGAGCATGTTCACATGTTAAAGGATGAAGATCCTAAGGAAATCTTAAAGAGCACACTTTACAAAGTCATGTTAATTCTTTTCTGTCTGAAACCTATTTGAACCAGCCTTTTAGTAGATGTGGTCCCATAGCTTATAAAACTAGACCACGACCAAGTAGACTTAGAACCTAGTTAAAGATTTTGTTTAATTAAAGATTTTAAAATTGATATATCTAAAATGTTAATTAGATGTAAGCAGTGAGCTTTTGTCACGTATCTAAAAATATTTTGCCCTTCTTGGCAGGCTAAAGCTCCCTTTTAGAATGATATTTTAAGTGCATATGCATTTAAAAAATGCCTGTTATTCTGAATTAGAACAGAAAATTCCACTGTAGCAAATGCCCCAGATCTCACAAGTTGAACATTTGAGAAGTCTAAATTGTTTTTGTTAAATTAATTGATTTTTCCAGCCCAATCACAAATTCCTTCCCACCTCTCCTCCCAATCCTTCCCATGCAACCTTGGCTACATGCCCCCCCCCATCCACTCCTCTTTTCAGAAAAGGCAGGCTTCAGTCAACCATAGCATATCAAGTTGCAGTGAGACTAGGCACCTCCTCTCTTATTAAGGCTTGGTGAGGCAGTCTAGTAGGAGGGAAATCTTCTACATATACTTTAAAGTTATATAGCTTGGTCTTCTTGTGGGGCTCCTAACAGTGGGATCAGGGCCTGTCTCGGACTCTGTTACCTGCTTTGGGAAGAAATCTAAATGTTAAAATCAGGATAAAAAATTAGCACAGCACTGTGAAAGGAGGATGGATTTGTACTTGAGGCTTCAGATCATCAGCGAGCCACTAAGTGTCTCCTACCTTCATAGGAGTTGGGCATGAAGCTTCAGATTGTCAGGGAGCTGCTGACGATTTTCTACGTAGGTATTCTAAGGCAGGATTGGCTAACCTGTGAGTCTAGAAAGCCTAGGTTTGACCTATCTTGGCCTCAGTTGTCTCATTTATAATGACCCTTTAACATGTGTTTTTGCACTAGTTCAATAGGTAGGAAATATGTGATAGTTTAAATGAGAACTGTTCCCCCATAGGCTTGCGTATTTGAATCCTTGATCCCCAGCTGGTGACACTGTTTGGAGGGGTGTAGAGCCTTTGGAGGTATGGCCTTGATGGAAGAAGTATATCACTGGGGCAGTTTTTTTCTAGCTCAAACCAAACCCACTTCCAGTTCACTTTCTACTCTTTGCCTGGAGTGGGAGATTCGGTCTCTCAGCTTC
The DNA here is from genome assembly GCA_004026605.1 of Ondatra zibethicus. Taxonomy (NCBI): domain Eukaryota; kingdom Metazoa; phylum Chordata; class Mammalia; order Rodentia; family Cricetidae; genus Ondatra; species Ondatra zibethicus. Next base: position 74,485 of record PVIU01006283.1, on the reverse strand, counting down.
CAATTTGACTGACATGCCACCTTTGCCATTATGTACTCTACCTCTTGAACCATAGGCCAAAATAAGCTTTCTTCCTTAAGTTGCCTCTGGTCATAGCATTTTCTCATAGCAACAGAAAAGCAGATGATAAAGACGAAAATGTGTTTAAACACCTATTCTCTTATAGGGTAAAGAGTCAGCAAAAGCAATTGTTATCATTGAAACTGATAATTACCAACCTACTATAAGAATATTATTTTAAGATTGATTTTGTAATTTTATCTTATTTTTCCAGGAATAAGCCTGAGGCTTGATGCCAATACTATAAATATAACCATAATATTTCCCATATACCTAGTCTGTAATGCAGGTGTTTTGCTATACTCTATATTATACTGGTAAGTTTTCATCTGATGTTTGACATCACTCAGCCGGCTCTGGAAATAAGGTTCCTCCCCACAAGCTTTAGACCCAAGGATGTTCCTCTCAAGTGTACTTTAATCTCTCCTGTCCCGAGTCAGGCTGACCCGAATGTAATGAGGAGAGAGAAGAGAGCAATCAGCTGAGAGCATTAAAGTTTTACTTGCCGTATACTTAAGAAAATCACTCATTCAAAACTGAAGGTATGGCTATAGATCATTCTCTGGATCATACAGAATGCATACGTATATTAGATCAACTAACCATCTAATAGCTCTATAGCATAGCTTCTGTCATTACTGAGTAATGTAACCTGCATGAAATCAAACAGCAGCTAGCAGAAGAACTCTCAGGCTCATTCTGAAAGGGATTTTCCAAAGTACAAGGTTCTCATCCACTCTACTACCTACTGCTGAAGAATTAAGATTGAGATGAAACTGACTGAAAAGAGGGCACTGTTAGTCATGAGGAAGCAACTGAATCAACCCCCAGGGTTCATTATTCTTCCCAGGGTAAGGCACACCATGGATTCCTATGCCCGTGAATAGGCATCGAATCGTGACTGCTTTAGACAGGAGTACAGACAAGAGATTTTCTGGAATAAATGGCAGCCTACCTAGAATGAGTTATTTTTTATATGTGTCCACAACTTCCCAAGAGTTTTCAGAAACCTACAACACAGAAAATACTTGGGACCGAAACAAAACCTGCTGTGATCCAGCTGAAACATAAGACATGCATGTTTTTATTATTTTGTCAGGTTTCATACATCTGGGGCATCTTATTTAAACTGTCCATGCTGACATTTCTCAGCAACTCAATACACACAGAAGACTAATAAAGCCTTCCTATTAGAGCACATTATAGATCCTCTGAGGGCACATTTAACATAAGCCTTAGGAAAATGGATTTAGGAGCTAAATCTGCAAGGGATGACTATATGAAATGTATTCGTTGATTGAATAAATATTTACTGAATGTCTGTTATCAGCCAGACACCACTGTCAGCAGAGGAGAATCATCAGTAAACAAGCCAGAGAAAGACTCTATCATCAATGCATTTTCATTCCCAGGGAGAAATCCAGGTGAAAACAAACCTCAGCAATGAGCAGGAAGGACTTCAGACACATGGTGATGCAATGCGGTGTGAGCTTTGTGAGCCCATGCCTAATGGTGTAGGACAAAGCATGCTATAACATAGAGGCTTAGAATAACAACCATGAGGCTGGAGAGTTGGTTCTGTGTTGAAGGGCACACACTGCTCTTACAGAGGACCAGAGTTTGGTTCCCAGCAGCCAAGTCAGGTAATTCCATCTCCAAAGGATCTAACACCCTCTGCTTGACTCCACTTGCATACACATGCACATGTATACGGACACATAAATAAAAATAGAATGATTCTTAAAAATAATAATTTTTTAAATGAACTGAATGACAAGCTGAGCAGTTCTGCACACTTGGAATAGACATGTGAAACCATGGCTAGGCCCACTCTGAGATTTTAGTTGGGTGAGAGAATTACTGATATTGGAGGATTGCCTCAGTTCACAACCTGAAAGTTGGATGACTAACATCCGAGATGATGAGATGCCTGGACACATGCCATTCATCATCTCCCAAGCCAGGCCAGACTTGTTTACATGGGAGAATTCATGAATCCACAAGAACAGTAGAAACACACAAGGCTTCTTCTGGCCTATAGCTAGTGTAATTATCTGTTCTGCCCCTTTAAGAGACAAGCCATGCCCACTCCCTCGCTGCCAGCAACCTTGGTCTTCTCTTCTCCCTCTTCCCCTGAAGAGGCAGCTTCTGCCTCTCCCCACTTCTCCTCCCTTCTGGCTCTCTTCTCTCTCTTTCCCTCTTTTCTCTCTCTCTCTCTCTCTGTCTGTCTCATCTTCTCCCCTTTTCCCTTTCCCTCCATAATCCACCTAATAAATGTCCAACTTCACTCTGTATGGTGTGCCTATCTCTGTGTCTCCCACCCACTGCCCACACGGCTTGCCAGGGACCAGCCATCTTCGGAGACCTGTCACGTGGTCTTGCCTGCTTGGGACTGGCTGCTTTCTGCAGCAAGCTGCTGGGGACTCGCAGCAAACCCATTACCACTAGTAGAGCCTTGATTTACTTGCTTACAATTGGATAAAGAAAGTCAACATAGCTATCCCAGTGTCAAGTGGAGAGGATGCAAGAAATGACAAAGCATTCACTAAAGGCACAGGTACAGGAAAGAGGAGAGGCACTGCAAGAAATTTACCACCCAATAGGAGACCTTTCTGGAGAGAGATTCTTAAGCTGAGACTTGAATAGTGAAAAGAGAAAAATATACCATATGTGGATAGCCAAGTGATCGTATTTGATTGTACTTCTTCTTGATCATATAAAATACATGCACCTTCACACATGAGTGCACACATATACATACACGTATATTTATCAGGAGTGTATATGCATATGCTTGTAATGTTTAACACACATTAATGGAGCAATCTGCTAGCTGAGTAGGTCTGGCTGTTTATCTCTTTTTTCTACTTTTTCTCTTTTGACATAGAAACAATCATCTCACAAACTAGTTTTCATGGGAACTACATTAACAGCTTCATGGCTTCATGTGTGTGTGTGTGTGTGTGTGTGTGTGTGTGTGTGTGTTTAATAAAGGGACTACATTATTAAAATAATGTAGTCCAGGCTGATCTCAAACTTACTATGTAACTGAGGATGACCCTAAGTTTCTTATTCTCCTGCCTCTACCAAGCACCAAGGTTATTGGTCTATGCCACCATACCAGCTCTTACCATTTTTAAAATACAAATCTCTGAGCTTCTGAAATAGAAATAAGGTTCTGACACATCTAGCAGAGAGTGTGACAGGAATCTGAAAATTACTTCTAACTCTTAGTCTAATACATTAAGAAATTATGTTTTCAATTTTTTTATTTTTTATTTATTTATTTATTTATTTATTGGCCATTAAGACACCCTGGCCACCCACAAGACAATTGATGCCTGTGTCTCATTCATATCCCCAGTCTAGCCTACCGGGTCTTTGTTCTAATGACAATCAAATGAATTGAATCTGGCTGATAATGGAAATAAAATTCAGTGCAGAGGGTGGGAAATGAAAGCCTACAGATAATAAGGTGCAAATCTCTGGTTGCCCATTCATATAAGATATGGCTAACTCCATCCAATATCAGAAGGACCATAACCCAGGAGTGCATGGCTTCAAACAGTGAGTCAAGGCTGAAAGCATTCTTCCCAGGACTTCTCTGCACTGGTTCCACACTGGGACCACCTTTTTATAAAGGGTCACATTTTTGTGATAGGCCACAAAGACTGACATTCACAGAGCTAAGGATCAAATTAGAAATTTTAAAAGCAACTCAAATTCCCTGCTTGAATGAGTTATTTGGAGTGGTTAGCACCATGGGCAAACATCTAGTTACTAAGGAGAGTCCAGACCTCAGGGCCCAAATTCCTGCTTGGCAATCAATGCTTTCATTACCTTCCCACCAGTCAAGGCTCAGGTGCCACACAAAATAGTCAGCATTAATAAAATCCACTTAGCTGGCTGTATAATAATTTCATTAACTTAGCAATTGGCCTAACACAAGATTTGCTTTTTAAAGTAAATATACCACTGCAGTGTGATTATCCCGTAGGGACCAGTTCTCATTATTCCATTTTAAAATGTCACTTTGCTTAAGAGAAGAAAAAATGTCACCATATTATAGTTCAGTACATTATTACAATAAGATATGATCCATGCAACTGGCCACATTCATCAGGGACACCACAAAGCGTACAAGGAACATACATTCCAGTGGTGACAGCCTTTCACTGTAGTCACATCACCATGGTGTATGTGTGAGTCATTTGAGAATAGGTTTCTGAGTCTACTTTGTTACTGGAAAAGTGGCAGCATTATGCCAACACTGCAGGATGATGCCCAGCGATAAGTTGTGCAGGGGTGAGGCTTTTTCCACTAAGGACCAATGTTAATGGTGGCTTATTCTGTAAGACAGACGGTCTCTGCTGGAGCAACATACCCTCTCTGTGGTACCACAAAAACAGCCATAATCAATGCTCAAACATAGAACACAGCTAACTGTGGCTCTCTCAAGTTTTATTTGCCATGGTGGGACACTAACCACTGTTTGCTGGGTTTTGACTTAGAGAATATGTATTAAGCACTTAGCATAGTAGAGAGTCTAGTCCTGAGTTAACTATTGGTGTGAGACAATTGTCAATATTCTGTCAATTATGTTTTAAATAAACACTGATTGGCCAGTAGCCAGGCAGGAAGTATAGGCAGGATAACCAGACAGGAAGTAGAGGCGGGTCAATGAGAACAGGAGAATTCTGGGAAGAGGGAAGCTCCCTCTGGAGTCCTATCCAGACACAGAAGAATCAAGATGTGACTACGCCGCTGAAAAATGTACTGAGCCATGTGGTTAACACAGATAAGAATAATGGGCTAATGTAAGTTATAAGAGTTAATAAGAAGCCTGAGCTAATGGGTTAATCCGTTTTTGATTAATGTAGACCCCGGTGTGGTTTCTTTGGGACTTAATGACTTCAGGAACTGGGCAGGACAGAAAACTCAGACAACAAATTATGCATTCAATAAATGGTCCTTGCTCCTGCTGTGTAGCTGATAGAGATAAGGATAGGATAGCCATTGCTATCACTATCAACATCATCATAGCCAACAATCAGTGAGTGTGGAATGCTTTTCTACTTCTGATCCCAACCTGCAGTAACTTTTAGTCAAGTTATTTCTTCCTCCGGAAGTTGATAGTATGGTTGCCATGAGCAAAGTACCCTCAGCATTCCTATTTAAACCATAGTGAGTGAGTGTGTGTGTGTGTGTGTGTGTGTGTGTGTGTGTGTGTGTGTGTGTAAATGAGTCTTGGAGAGAGCTTAGTTTCTGCACAAGCATTAGGACCTGAGCTTCATCCCCAGAACAAATGTAGACAAGGAGTAAGGACATACTTACAATCTCAGCATTGGGAGTGTGGGTCAGGAGGATCTCTCTGCTCACTGGCAAGGCAATCTTGACTATTTAACAAGTTACAGACCAGCAGAAGACCCTGCCTCTGAAAGAGTCAATGATTAAAAACATTGACTACTTTTTCCAGCTGTTCCAGTTCAACTTCCAGATGTGGGACATTGCCCACAGAGTAGCCCACAAATGTCTGTAGCTACAGTTCCAGGGATCCAATGTCCACTTCTGGTATCCTTAGGTACCAGGCACACAAGTGGTGCACACACACATATGAAGGCACAAACACCATACATGCAAAAGAAATTTTAAAATAAATATGGATGGCATTGGCATTTTAGAACAAAATATGAGGTTGTCCTCTGGCCTCCACATGCAGACACACACATGTCCACACGCACCCCCAAACACACACAATAAGTACATACACTCACACACACAAAATAAATAAATAAGTCATTGTAAGAGACGTTCAGCAAAGTCTGTAGCATTTTCACTTTGTCTCTTTGTCTTCCTTCTTGCTAGAAACACTGGCAAAGGATCTGCAGGTTGAAGGAGATGTTCTTCAGAGGAAAGACAAATACCTTTCTCCTTGGAGAAAAAGCCCCTGCCAAAATATTTTCAGGAACAAATCCCCTCAGCCCCCTAAAGTTATTTGGTGTTTGACTGCAGCTGTCACATGGATAGGCTCCAAGAAGCTGTAGGATGTGATTTTCGGCATGGGCTTTCACATGGACATTAAACCTGAGTAAAGACAAAAGCATCATCTCCAGACAACCAAGCGAGCTATACAAAAAGACAATTAAAAAGACAGTCCTCCCACACATGCTCACAAGTTACAGACAGCTAGCATCTCTGGAATTATAAGAAAAATAATTTCGATTTTATTTTTTTCAGAGCATAAGCATTGTAATGTTTTTAACTAAAGTATAGAAAAATGATGCCATTTGTGAAATGTTGTGTCTCAAAACCCATGTCGCAGAAGCAGATGACCTTGGGAATTTTCTAGCTATGCAGAATATCAGATCCTTCACACAGAGCTACAGCATTAGGACATGGGGGAGATGTGTGGTGAATTGGGGCGTAACATGCTCTCCAATGAATCCTGACATTTACTGAAGTTTAAGAGAGACTGGTTTACATGCTGGAAATTTGACTGGCTATGATCCATAAACATTCAAGTAGATCTTTTGACAGGGACCTTTCAGGGTTTTTTTGTTTTGTTTTGTTTTTTTGATCAAGCTTTCTCCCTTTTTTGTGTTCCTATAAGCAAAACTTCCTTTTGGATAATACTTCCTCCTTCATTGAATATGATCTTTCAAAATCTGCCAGTCAAAGCTCCCCACTCTTCTGGAACCTCATATGTGGCACAGGGCACAGTCATTCATCTTTGAGGAACTTGGATTTTAGTAAAGAGACTCAAAGTCACAAGGTAGTTGTAGTAGGTTCATCTCAATACAGATATCTAAATGAGAATTGCAGGTGGCTCAAAACAGTCAGGATCCAAGAGCTCCTCATTCAACATTTCCCTCCTTCATCGAACACAATAAAGCTTGTGTTTGCCCTGGTTCAAAGTTGCAAGAGTGAGTTACTACTCCCTAAAAACACACAGTGATGGACAATAGTATCATAGTAGCATGGAAGTACCTGATCAATGATGGTTGTCTCTAAACTTTGCAACCAGGCCAAGCTATAAGTTCAACAGCCAAATATGGATGAAAACAAGCTCCAGCACTACAATGCCAGGGATGGAGGCCAGCAGCAATCTAAGCAGGATGGTGGGATGTAGGCCAGAGCAGATGACAGGAGACCCAAGTCCAGAAATAGCACTGTGGACATGGCTCCAGGTGGAGAGGCTTGCACAGCCTTCTGCTAGCCACTATCAGGAGGAAGTGGTTTGACAAACTATTATCACATAAAGAAACTAAGAAGTAACTGTGATAAGACCATTTGTTCCAGGTGTGTCAGTTAAGAAAGGAACTTGTTCACACAAACATACTACAAGTAAGCTGGGAAGTTTCAGGCTTAGGAATCATAGTTCTCACCATCTCTGACATGTTTTCCATACCATCTTCCTCCTTTCCTAGTCTGAGCTCTCAGGACCTTTCCTTGGCTGGGATTAACCCTTCAGCATAGATCTACAATGAAAGAAAATCAAAATGTATTTCTGTAATCTTCCCAAACTTGGAACTTCACAAGAAGCAAGGTCAAAGACTAAGTTAGAAGTAATGAAAGGGCATAGGATTCCTTCTGATCCAAATGGGAGAGAGACAAGAAAATGCTAGAACAGATACTAGGACCACACACACAGGCTGTAGAATTTAACCATCACAGCTCTTATAAGACTGTAACAAAGAATACAGTACCAATGTGATAGGATGTGGTGTAGGAGGTCTTTCTGCATTTGTGTGGCTTTCAGTGGTTAAATAAAGAAACTGACTTGGCCTTTTGATAGGGCAGGACTTAGATAGGTGGGGAAAAGAGAAGAAAATGCTGGGAAGAAGACAGGGACAGAGAGCTGCTGCCATAAAATCACCAGAGTCAGACATGCTCAATCTTTCCCTGTAAGCCACGATCTCATGGTGAACACAGATTAATAAAAATGGGTTAGTTAAGATGTGAGAGTTGGCCAAGAAGAGTCTAGATGTAATGGGCCAGGCAGTGTTTAAATGAATACAGTTTCTGTGTAATTATTTCGGGAGTTAAGCTAGCTGGGCACCAGGAACTTGGCCCACACCTCTTACTATGTAGGAGGTCCTTGTGTTTCTGTGTTGCTTTCATTGGTTGAATAAAAAGACTGCCTTGGCCTTTTGATAGGGCAGCCCTTAGGTGGGCGGAGTAGACAGAACAGAATGCTGGGAAGAAGGGAAGTGTGGCAGACGCCATGTTTCTCCTGCCTGAGATGGACGCTGGTTAGACCCATGCTGGTAAGACACAATCAAGTGGCAATACACATTAATGGAAATAGGTTAAACGAATATGTGAGAGTTAGCCAATAAGAGGCTAAAACTAATGGGCCAGGCAGTAATTTAATTAATACAATTAATTAAATTGTGGTTATTTTGGGGGTTAAGCAAGATGGGCAACCGGGAGCCAGGCGGCAGGACCGCAGCCCGCCTGCTCCTCTCTTACAACAAGGATGGGCAGAAAGATATGTGGGTATCAGTGGCAGAGTTATTTGCAAAGGTTAATGAAGACTCTTCAGGGCACATACTGGTGTAGAAACATGATCTAGAGGAGAGCCAGTAAACATTTTCTGCAGAGCCAGAGAGGAGCAGTGTAGAGCTAATCCAGTCTCTGTTCCATCTACTCATCTACTGCTGGAGTATATAGGAAGTCAAACTCAAGAAATATGACAATTGCTATTTACCGAACCAGAGAATAGAATCAGTAGCTTCTAAGTCCCCAAACAGCAATTGCAAGCAATGAGCAGTAAGAGTTAGCAGAAACCCTGTAAACAAGCTCTTGACCTTTCTACCTCTCCTCATTGCCTAGTTTCCCTCATTTTTCTCTGCTAAAGATCTGCAGCACTAATGACAACCTTTGTTATATTGGTATCAGCATCTGATATTTAGGAATAAAAGCCTAATAACAAAGGATTGTCCTAATTGGGAGACTCAATGACACTGCAGTTCATGGTGTCCTAGACCCCAGTTTTTGAAACAGTGAGTTAGGTCACCTGGCATATCATTGAATGATGAAGCCATTAAAAAGATGGCAATAGTAAAAGGTCTCAGAACATGCAAAATAGTCAAAAATCAAGTCAAAATGAAGCATGGACTGAGCCTGGAGTGTTTCAAGTTGTGCTGGGGTGATTTCACTGCAGCCTTAGATCTGAACATCCAACATATGTAATTTAGACTGTATATGCCATCCTACTGCGTAACTCCATCAAACTCTGCCTGAAACTTTGGCTCAAATTTGAGAGCACTGTATGTTTTGAATTATACTGATTTTACCATATATACATTTTCTGCTCTCGTGGAATGTATAATGTCATATTTTCCTATTGCCATTCCTAAGCATGTGAGAGTCAAATCAGGCTATTTTTGGACTGTTTTGTGTCTGAATATTGGATTCAAATATTGTTCTTTGAATTGTTGAATCAAATTATATAAAAAAGGTTCAGTAAATTTTGGTCTGGGGTTATGATAGAATTGCCAATGATTTCTGAAACAGACAGAAACATATTTCAGCCATTTTATACTAGATATTTAAGGAAAGCAGCAATCTTGGCACTGATAATTATAATATCAAAATATTGACCAATTCTGAAAAATGTTAAAGATGCCTTACAACCCACAGTACACAGCATTCATCTGGGATTTACTTATTTACATGTAAACAACCTTATCTATCTCAATAATTAGCAAATTTGCTTTCATCGGCAATAAGTGATGAAATTACTTGTATACCAAAGAATTGCTTTAAAACAAACTCCCTTATGATTTATTATTGTAAATGTTTCATTTATATACTTGGTTTTTATTCCTATGTGTCTACAGACTTGAAAAAAAATCTCTCAGGCAAATGAAGTTACAAGTGAAAGCAGTTTGAGAAGCCTTGGCTTATATAAACACCGAACAGTGAACAAAGGCAGATTGCCTTCTGAGCTCTCCCTGCCCTTGGCTCTGGCCTTTGGATGTCCTCTGGCCACCTTACCACGCTTCCTGCGTCCATCTGCTATGTGCAACAGGTCCTTCCTTCTGTTTTACCACCATCACCTCCAATTCAACCCTCTCCAAACCGAACACCCTATCTCGTGCCCACATCTACCTCCCTTGCTACTTTCCTCTTTTGTTGTCTCCCTGTTATTGAGTTTTGTCCTTTGGCTCTTGGGCCTCCTTCTCCATAGCTCTCTGCTTCTCGAGCTCCTCCTATTGATTTTTCTCCTCTAACTACACTTCCTTCCAGACTCACTGTTCTCGCTCTAATTCTGACGTAAAATTATGTCATGACTGCTCGTTATGCTTATTATGCTCTAACTGTCATTGATCCCAGTCTTCCCTTTCCTAATTATCCTCCCTTCATACTACTGGACACACCACCTTTAATCAGCCTCACCAATAGGATACTTGAAACACACCATGTCACATTTAGAACTATCTCTTTAAAAAAATGTCTTGGCATTTGGCTGTGGAATCAAGATCTCTGAGGTACTTTCTCATCTTTCTCATCATCAGATCTTGGCTTTGTTGATTATTAAGCCCCAAATGTCTTTCTCACTTCACACATTCATACACACACACACACACACACACACACACACACACACACACACACACACTTTACAATATTGTTTCTCATAAATAAACAACATAATTTAAAAATATTATGCATATAGTATGAATTTCTAGGCTGGAGAGATGGCTCAGTGGTTAAGAGCATTCACTGCTCTTGAAGAAACCAGAGTTTGGTCCCGAGCACCATGTCAGGCAGCTCACAGTCACCTGAATTGTATCTCCTGTCAAGGACATACTTCTTGCCAAGGCAGGGGCGGGGCATGGGAATTGAGAAAATATAAAGAATATGAAGATGCATAAAAATATTAAGACAGAAAACACAGAAAGTATCAGGAGGACATTCCAGTGACTGAAATCCTGAAATTTCACCTACATTTATTTTATAAACAAAGAGCTTCTATAACCAACATAAATGGGGGTGGGAGGTAACATAGACTTTATTAACATGATACAAAAGGATAACTCACATAGTCGATGGCTTTATCACTCTGAGACATCAAATCATCAGCACTCTGTTGTCTAGGTAGTGAAGGTGCTCTAGGTACCTTCTATTTTTGAAGACCGCCCTTCCCTAGGATACCAAAGTTACTACAGAAGAAGCAGAAGCACATTTTCATATCCTGACCACCTGTCAGGATGGCACGGACTTACTAGAATGAGCTGTCTTAATTTCAAAAGAACCAAACAATCACCTCCTGAGTTAGGACGTGCAACTATGCTTGTCAATCTCTCTCTGGCTGTCAGACAAAGTGGAAATGGGCCTGCATTTTTCAGCCTCCACAATCTTCAAGGAATCCAATGCTACCTTCTGGCCTCTATAAGCATTCATGCATATGTGCATATACATGCTCAGATGTACATACACATAAACATAGATATAATTAAAAGTAAGATATATCTTTGAAAACTACATCTAATCTACCTATCCTGAAGACCATGAGAACTAGCCACCATATCTATCTGTGGTTGTGTTACTGAAGGAAGATATGGTCCACTGCCTTTGCGCACATTGTGAGCTTACCAGCCTTGGAAAATATGCAATTGAAGTATACTTTTACTGAATATGGCTTCCTATCGTGCCATTCTCAACTCCAAAACAAGGCAAACTGAAGCATCACCAGTACAAGCCCATGTGTGTACCTTTCATTATTCAATGAAGACTCAGTGTCAAAATTGAAATCGTTCTCATGGGTTGTCACACTTTTATTTTAAATTCCCTAACCTCTTATGACATTGACACTTGAGTCTATGAACTGAAGCTCCTGAGAAGGAGCCACACCTACACTGGCCATTCTACAAAAGCCCATTAATGTATTCAAACTTAAGTGATTGAGGAGACTTTGAACCCTCTTGGGTCCAGAGACTAATTACAAACTCTTTTAGCTTTGGACAGCTGTTACTACCAAACTCTGAATGAGACTTAACATCCATGTGCCTATTAGGTGAGTGTTTTTGGAATGTACACAGACCCCTAGTTTCCACTAATGGGAAAGCTAAGGATGGCATCAGACAGCATCTGAAGCCCACACAGAATTTTCCCCATTTTGCTGTAATATGCCTGCCTGATGTTTCCACCAATTTATTGTGTTGGTTTATGATTTTTTTCTTTGTTCTGTTTCTATAGAAACTAAATGACATTATTAGCAAGTTAGAATATGAAATCTGGGGGTATCCAAAATCTATGTTGCCAGAACATGGTCACTCATATTTGGCTCCCAAATAAACTATCTTTTATTCTGTTTGAGGTGAGAGTTGCATGTTTGGTTATTGTTGTTGTTGTTTTATATCCACCAGCATAAATATCCCATTCCCATGTTTATATAGTTTCATTTAAATCAGTGAGGTCTTACTGTCTCTAAAACTTAAAAATCCACACATCCATGCCCCCTTTGCTTGCATTCTCTAGTCGCTACTCCTACTACTGCAGCCATTTCTACAGCCACACTCCCCCGTTCCTTCTTTACTCTAGCTCTCTGGTCCTGTTTCGTACCATATTCAGTCTCATGTGAAAATAATACTTTAATCAAGTCACACTAGTTAAGCCATGAGGTGACTTCATACCACCCTTCCCCAGGGACTGTCAATTTGTTATCAATAGTAGCATGACTTTGAGGTATTAAAAGTGTGACACCCAGCTCCATCCACTTCATCACAAATGACTGCAACTCTCCAGGGAAGGCACTCAGTCAGGGAAACTTCTTCTTGAGCAGTTATTCAGACTTTTCCATTTTCATACGTTTTAGTACCCTGTCTGTGTGATCCTGCCTTACTAATGATTGTCAAGGGCTGAGAGCTGGGCCTTGAGTACCACAAGAGGTCAACCCATTGCAGTTCTCACAAGTACTTCAGGAGAATGGGATATTCCCCGCTGGGGGAGACAGACTGGTCTAAGGATTCTGAGACCATTTTCAGCTAAAGTTCCAGCTACTTCCAGACTCCAAGATTCAATCCAATGACACAATCTCATAGGACTCTCCAAAACAAACAAAAAAGTTCTACACTTACAATGTTTGCCCAGTTCCTACCTGCCCTGAATAACTGAATAAAAAAGACAGTATACCACATAACTACAAAGTGTGTCTGACATGTAGGTCATACTTTGTTTTTTGATAAATGCTCATAAAACAGTAGCTGCCATCTTGAAGTAATTACTTCCCAAAAGTTTTGCACTAGTCTCAATTCACCAATTTACCCATTTCAAACACTCCCAGTAGAAAAGCCATGATGGACAGCCGTGTTCACTAAACAACTCTCCTGTGTTCTCATGTTCTGTCTTCTTCTGCTTCTTTTTTTTTTCGCATTTTATTAGCAATTGTCCTATCAAACCTGAAAACATGTCTGACTTCAGGATTTTGCACCATCTGCTTCTAATTCTCTCAGTGCATTGCAGAAGCTTCCTGTCTACATGCACTTTACATGTACTATATTTCTTTATTAATGCATGTGTATACATGTCTATTTAGCACCACCACAGAGCTCTATGAAACTAAAGACTATATAATACTATAGTGTAAGGAACATTTTGTTGTAGTTAGCCAGGGCTTGTATTCCTAAACTTTCCACCCCATACTGATTAACCAATCTTGTCAGATTGGGATGCCAAGTTCTCACTAAGGGAATGAGACACAGATGCCTCTATGACCCAAGTCACGAATAAGGGACAGACACCATCTTGGTCAGTGTGTTTGCTAACCCAGTTAGGTTTTGATATCTTACCCCTCTTTTTTTTCCAAAAGAAATTACTTTGCCATCTGCTTTTGCTTTAGTTATGTGTTCCTTTGTACAGCACTGAAATTAAATTATTCATTGTTTCTAACAATATCATTTTCCTTTTCCTAAAAAGTTATCATCCTCTATGTGTGTGGGGGGGAAGATAGATAGATAGATAGATAGATAGATAGATAGATAGATAGATAGATATTGATAGATAGATGATTGATAGATAGATAGATAGATAGATAGATAGATAGATAGATAGATAGATAGATAGATATTGATAGATAGATGATAGATAGATAGATAGATAGATAGATAGATAGATAGAGAGATAGAGAGATAGAGAGATAGAGAGATAGATAGAGAATGATAGAGATAGATAGATAGATAGATAGATAGATAGATAGATAGATAGATAGATAGATAGAGAATGATAGAGATAGATAGATAGATAGATAGATAGATAGATAGATAGATAGATAGATAGATAGATAGATAGATGGAGGGAGGGGTTCATGAGTGCCTCAGTGTGTGTGGGGGGGGGGTCAGAGAACACCTTCATGTTATCTGTTCTCTACCTTGAGTTCCAGAGACAGAGCTAAGGTTGTAAGCAGCAAGTACAAATAACAGCTGAGATGTCTCGCCAGCCCCACTTTCTCTGTCTATAGATTACTCCTCAAGCTTGTTAAAATGCTCCGCGGCAGTTTACATTCTCTACAGCATAAATTAAATTTCCCTGCACTAGCCAAACTCACACCCCTTCCTTTCTTTCTGCAGCTCCAGAGGCTGAAAGGAGAGAGAGCTTCCTGCAGACCTCGCAGCAGGCAGATTTAAGGCTCCTCTTGAGATGCAAATAGGAAGGTGGGGCCTGCACAAATTAAACTGCCAGCATTTCAGCAGAGGGGCTTTAACTTGGACTCCAACCTGTAAAGGAGGATGTCTGCTGCCTGTTTCCATAAACTCATGGCTGATGCCTGGTGTTCAAAGGTCTTATGTGGATGGGAGAAAGTAGTGAATGACTTTAATGAGTATATATATATGGTCAGTTTGCAATACCAAAGGTGTCTTAAATAGACTTATGTTTACTAGACTAAATCAGCAGGAGGCCCTAGGTCCCTGCCCTGGCAGCTGGCACCTGGTGTCTGTAGTTTTATTTTAACATTGAAAAATCACAGTCTGCTATGTGACCAAGTCCATGTGTCATGGAGAGGGAGGGAATCTCAAGCCCTAGGATGTACCTTAAATGAGGCTCTGAGACCTTGGAGGGTAGAATCAATGCTAAGTGTAAAGGGAACAAATTGCATGGAGATTGGGGTGGGACTTGATTAGATGACCTGGCAGATTGGGCCTCCTCCAGTATCAGTACTCAGTCAATGAGGAATGAGCGGGGGTTAGAATTTGCCTTAGGTTGGTGAATAGCATTTTTTTGTGTGTGTGTGTGTGTGTGTGTGTGTGTGTGTGTGTGTGCACTCCTGCTACAGTCCATCAGCCATTTTGCCTTTGTTTGGGAGAGTGTTTCTGTTCTGTAGGAATGGAAACCATTTTCTTCAATACTCGGAGACTCTCAAATTTGTCCTTACAGAGCAAGGGCCTTATATCTGACAGTGTGAACACACGATTGTTCTCAAATTTGAGTGGTCATCATTTATCCCCTGGTCATCAAGTTAGAACACTGAATCTGAGCAGCAAACTCACAGTGTCTTATTCAGCATGTGCAGGCCGACCTCTGAGAATTTACAGCACCATGTTCCCACACAATGCTAGGGGAATGCACAATGAGAGACCCTGGTCTAATCTATTACACAGAGTTCTCACCGTGGTATCGAGTTTAAACTGAGTCCCTTGAAGTCTATGTCTTGTTTAATATGTCTTGTATAGGACGAATGTGTATCAAGACATTTTTCATTATAATTAATTTTTTCAACTTGTCTCTTTGGGGAAAACAGGGGAAGGGGTTGATAACATTGAATTTTCCCTTTCTTGAGGCACCAGAGTCACAAGAGCAACACCAAGCTATTGAGAGCACAGCTGGGCCAACACAGCCAAGTGTAGGAAGCTCTCATTTACTGTTGCCTGCTTTCTGTCTGTTTGCTTTGGAGATAGGGTCTCATTATGTAAGCCAAACTGACGTTAAATTCTTGATCCTCCTGCCTCTGCCTCCAGAGTACTAGAAATTGCAGGAGTGTGCCACAGCATATGCCTTTGTCTCCCATCCTTTTTTTCTCTTTTTCTTAATTTCTCAGGAGGGGATGTGCTCTAGTGGGTGAATGTCTGGTTAGTTTTTTATTGCCAACTTGACACAATCTGGGAAGAAAAAATTGCCTTGATCAGACAAACTTGTCTGTGAGGCATTGTGTCTGTGAGGCATTGTTTTCATTGCCAAATTATGTAGATGGGCCCAGCCCATTGTGATGGTACAATTTCTAGATAGGTAGGCCTCAGTTGGGTAAGAGTATGAGCTGAATATGAACCAAACAGAAACCAGGAACCGCCATTCCACCAGGATTATGTCTTGAGTTCCTACCCTATTTTTCCTCAGAGTAAATTGAAACAAACACTTCCTTCCTCTAAATTTCTTTGGGTCAAGAGTTTTTATCACAGAGAACAATGAAAATTAGAACAATACAGGAATGCTTCCTGAATTTTGCTTCTAGGAACCATGGAAAGATCCTAAAGAGACAAAGATCAAAGATCATCCCTAGGTGGTAACATAAGAGAAGTAATCACTTTGAAATCAATAACAAAGGCTTTCTTTTCACCAAAGAGGGGTGGAAGGACCTTCTCTTGTCTAAGGAGTTTTTTTTTTGTTTTTGTTTTTGTTTTACTATATAGGAGAACTCAGCTATCTAACTTGAAGGGGTAACATGGGTCAGATGGGAAGGAAAGGAAATGGAGCAGGTCTAGTTAAAAAAGGGAGTAGAATCTAAGGGTAAAAATTATAGATTTTTGGTTTAGATTAAAATATCTTCCAAAAGTTTACACATTTAAACAACATACCCAAAACTGGTGGGAGGTGGGTCACTGTGGGATAGGTTTTGTTGGTCATTGTCCAGCTCAGTGTCCAAAGACATTTACCCTGCTTCCTGATCCTTCAAGATGTGAACAAGTCAAGCAATCAGCTCCCTCTACCACAAAGCAAGGCACAATGCCTTGCTGTCCCAGTCATGTTAGGCTAGAGTTTCTGAAAGTAATAGCGTCAAATGAATCCTTCCTTCCACAGTTTCTCTGTCAAACATTTTGTCTCAGTGATGACAAAAATAACTATCATATACAATACTGAAGAAACATTTGGGAAGGGATAGCCCAGGGTCACCAGCCCACTCCAGGACAGGTTAATCAGGTCAGAGAGCCCACTCCCACAAATGATAACAGTGGGCTTGCAGGTGAGTGACTTTGCAATGCAGTTAGTTGAAAGAGCTGAAGACAGGCTGTCTCTAGGTTAGAAAACTTGAGGGAACAGAACACTAAGGCTAAGAGTTAAACCAGAATACTTCAATAGGAACCTGAAGGCCATAGGTGCCTAGGAAAGATGAGATACAGTCTAACACTGTATCTGTTAGAAATACTGACAGAAAGCCTCACTGTGTTCATTTCTGTTCCCAGCACTCACTAAATATAATACAGCTGCCTTTCAGCAGAAAATTACAAGATGTGCCAAAGGGCAAAGGAAAAACACATCCTTAGGGGACAAAGAGAGCATTAATATCATACTCAGATGCAACTCAGATGCAAATATTAGGGAACTGAGGGTTTTTTCTATCATTCTGAATAATATAGGGCATTTTGGAAGTGCTTTTTCTGCATATGCCAATGTGACCATGCCGTTTTTTAATCTCATAGTTTACTAATGTGGCATATTACCCCAACTAATCTTCAAAAGACAAACCAACATCAAATTTGTGAGATTATTTTTATTATGCTAACTAATCTCTTTTTATATTGGTGGACTTGGTTTGCTAGTTTAATCATAAATTCTTGTTATATGTATGTTCCCTTGGGACATGAATCAATAGTTTTGGTTCTTTGACATTCTAGGGACTGCACCCAGGGTCTTGCACACGCTAGGCAAGCACTCTGCCACTGAGCTGCACCTCAACCCTCAACCCTTTCTCTCCTGTCAGAGGGTTGGCTATTTATAATATTGTCATCAAAAATGGGTTGAGTGGTACCCTCTCAGTTTGAATATTTCTAAAAATATTTAAGTGTAAATGGTATTATTTCTTTCAAAATGATTAATAGGACCCACCAGAGAAAACATCTGGGCCTAGACTTTTCCTATGAAAAGACTCTGTATACACATAAATAGACTTTCTATCCACCCACCCTCAAGACTTTTTTGCCCATTTGTATCTTTTTTAGGAATTTTTCTACTTTGTCTAAACTAGTGGGTCACTGTCATACTTTTATAACATTTCTTTGTTGGAAGTAATACATTCAATTCTACAACTAGTATTCTGGTTTGCATCATCTCTTCCTTAAAAGACAAAATAAACAAAAAAAAAAACCTGATTCACTATTTTATTTGTATAGGTGTTTGCCTGCATGTATTTCTGTGTACCATGTATGTGCTTCACACCTGGGTGGCCATTAGATTCCCAGGAACTGGAGTGACAGATGGCTGTGATCCACCATGAAATTGCTGAAATTTAAACCTGGATCCTCTGAAAGACCACCCAGTACTCTTAACTGCAGAGCCCCCATTTTCTCTTCTTCCCTCAAAAAAGAAAGACACTGTAAAAGTTGAAGCCTTTTCTGTGGAAGAAAAATTGTGATACTAAAGTAACCTAGTGGAGAAGAAATGTGGACAAACATACAGATACAAGAGATACCCAAAGTCCAGAGCAATAGATAGGAACAAATCACCTGGGAAGGATCAGAGACCTTTCCCAAGTTCAAACAGAATTTGTGCTCTAGACTGAGATACCATTCCATTCCCTTTTGAATATTATGAAAGGAAAGCTATTTAGAGACTAGATTAGTTCATTTCCACTTAAAATGCAAACAGCCTGCCTGTCAGAGAGACTGACATATTTCTACACAGAAGAAAAATAAATACTGAAAATCATGACGGTTGAGCCTGGAGAGCATCCTGGAGGAAGAGACAGATGTATAGACCACATGTATGGGCCACATACATACCTGTAGTGATATTTCATTTGTATTTTAATAATAAAGCTTGCCTGAAGGTCATTGTAAAGCAGCCACACTAGTCAGCCATACAGGCCAGGCAGTGGTTGAATACACCTTTAATCCCAGTAGCCACACACTAGTTAGCCATAGAGGCAGGGTGGTGGTGCACACCTTTAATCCCAGCACTAGAGAGGACTATAAGGCGGGATGAGACAGGAGCTCATTCTCTTTCAGTCTGAAGATTTCAAAGTGTTAAAACCTTTCTAGTGGCTTAACTGCTTTAGGTTTTCTGGTCTTCAGGTTGAACCCAATATCTGTCTCTGGGTTTTTATTATTCTAGCTACAGGTACCAGGCCCTTTGAGGGCACCAAGAAGCATTTCCCTGTTTCCATGACTAATAGCCAAATTGTAGAGTTTCTCACTAAGCCTATACTGAATGATTTATGTCCTCCATAGAAGGCATAGAAGGTCCCACACATAGTACAAAGATACCTGAGACTAAGCCATGTTTAGATTACCAGGGAGACTATTATGTTTAAACCTAGTCTTTGTTTTCTGAATGCTTTCATTCCTGAAAGAATTCCCTTCATTCTCACTTAGCAGGGGAAGTGACTCTTTGATGAAAGGCTAGAGAGTCAAAACCATACTCCCACACTGTAGCCTATAGCAGCCCAAGGAGTTCTTGACAAAGACCTCCACTCAAGGGAAACTGGGATTCTTGGCATTTAAGAATTTCAACAGAATTAAGAAGAGGTGCTGGGTGGGTGGGGCTTCTATTTCTATGGAAAGAGCTATTGGCAGTTGATGGCCAGTAAAGGAGAGAGAGTGCCATTCTTCTTTGGGGCTGTGGCTGTTGGTAGATTGCTAATGCCTCAGTAGAGGGCCACACACTCATACATATATGGGTCATCACTGACTGAACTCAGGAGTTATTAATGACAACTTTATTGAAAGGGCATGAAGTGATCCAACACACAATGAAGGGATAAAACTCCTCCACCTAGAGAAAACCTAACGATGTGGTAGTAATGGCCCACTGACCTTCATCTGACTCCTCAGTTCCAGTCTGTGTATCAAAGGACCAACAGGCAGAGGACTCCTGACTATCCCTGGAGCTCTGAATCAACTCAGTCCCTATGTTCTACAGTGTACTCAAACTGGCATCCATCTGACCACCTCTTTTCTTTTTCTTTTCTTATTTATTTATTTATTGAATTATAGTGCATGCCATCTGGACCTGATCCTTTCCTTGGCTGTTACAGCTTCCAGGTCCCACACCTCACTCTTGCAGCTCAACTGTGCACTTGCAGCCTGACTCTGCATCAACATCAGGAGCAGGAGGAGGAGCAAACAAAGGCACCTCCAGCAGAACTCCACCCAGGGCTCCCTATCTTTTTCCCACAGAAACTAGCTTCCCTGCTTCTGAGGCCTTACTCAAGCCT
This sequence comes from Ondatra zibethicus, assembly GCA_004026605.1. Classification (NCBI taxonomy): domain Eukaryota; kingdom Metazoa; phylum Chordata; class Mammalia; order Rodentia; family Cricetidae; genus Ondatra; species Ondatra zibethicus. Next base: position 54,054 of record PVIU01006283.1, on the reverse strand, counting down.
ACTCTACTGAGGTCTATTTAACATCTTGTGGCAATTCTATAACTCATGTATGCACATGTGCTAACACACACACACACACAAACACACACATACATCTGCTATGAGAATTAATACTAGTAATCAAGATAAGAAGAATAACTTATGTTTGCCTCTACCAGCAATATCAAGGATATCAAGGACTATATGGCAAATAATGACCAATGAGACCCTGTACTTTGTGAATTTATTCAACAAAATGTGACATTAAGGGGAAACACAAACATGTTTCTGACATGGTAACATCAGCATCTACAACACAGGCTTCCCTTCCCCTTCTCGCCCTACATTCAAAGTATACCAAATTAAGATAGACGCTCAATCAATGAGTCATGCCTCCCATGCTATGTGAATCAGATAGATCTACAGGTGCCTGAGGCTTGGAGCCACATGCCTGCACATGTTTAGGGCAAGGCTATCATTTCCTCTGTCAGTAGCAGCACCAGCCTGCTTCCTGCAGCTTTAATCACTATGATCCCCTCAACGGCAGAATGGAAGTGACCTTTAGACAGGTGCTGAGGACTTCATTATTTCTACCAGCTCCCAGGGTTTAGGTGTTAAGAGGTTGATTAGAGAAAAGCTACCCTGTTGCTGCATTTATAAGATATAATCTCTTGGGGTTGAGACTGGACTAGACAAAGAAGCAGGACACAATTTTCCAATGTGACTTATCACCTGCCTTAAGGAAGTATTAGTGTTATCTCAGTGTACTCCCAAGACAGGTTTGTGTGTTCAGAAGGGGAGGAAGGGGTGAGAGACACCTTAAAGTACTGTAGGTGATTTCTTCTTATCTATTTATCAATATCCCCAAGAGAGTTTGTCTCTTCTATCTAAGGTCAGCTAAACATTTTACATGTCTCTCATAGAATTATAAAGAATATATATGAGGATGTGGGGGTGATCTGGATGTAGAATGTAACCTCAAGGATCGACAAGGTTGATTTTACTGACTTAGTTAACTAGGGATCTTAGTTAAGGTTTTATTGCTGTGAAGAAACACCATGACCATGATAGCTCTTATAAAGGAAAATGTTTAAATGGAGCTGGCTTACAGTTTCAGAGGTTTAGTTCATTAGCACCATGGTAGAACATGGCAGCATGCAGTTAGACATGGTGCTGGAGAAGGAGCTGAGTTCTACATCTTGATCAGCGTGTAATAGAAGAAGGCTGTGTCACATTCACACTGGGCATAGCTAGAGCATGTAAAACCTCAAAGCCTGCCTCCACAGCAACATTTCCTCCAACAAGGCTACACCTACTCCAACAAGGCCAAACTTCTAATAGTGTACGGAGGCCCAAAAATGTGAGCCTATTTCCACCTTGACCAGAGGTCGAAGAGTTTGGAACTTTCTCCTATTCCTTCAAGGTTATTGTCTGTTTCTACCTCAAAGGTCCCAGCTAGATTTAGATCAGAGAGTTCTGCTCTCTCAAGGTTATTGTCAACTGGTGTGACTAATATCCAGACCTTGTATTTCAGGAATAGAGAAGTAGATATGTTTCTACCCCAAACCAAAGTGTAAGGGTCCAACAAAGTTCCTACTCCCTTAAGGAGATAACACTGGATTCCACACAGAAGTGGCTTAGCCAAAGAATGTTTTGGTCTTGGGTGTTAGTGTTACTTGTCTTGCTCTATCAACAAAATGTTTACCTAAGAATGTAGCCTGCAACCTTCAATTGGTATGTTCATTTCCTTGTATCATGTTAATTCAGCGTTTTTGTTTTGTTTTGTTTTGTTTTCTTACTTATACCTTTTAGGGACACGAGTATTTTAAGCATTTGCAAATTAAATACGGGTGGTTTTCAGTATTCAGTGGAATTCCCTTCCAATACTATCCTATACTATCCTATGTTTCCTGTTTTATTATTTTTATTTGTGTCTTTGTTCTCTTTACTATTTTTCTGATGCCCAAGCCCCTACCCTGCTAAGTGGCATTTTTGTTGAAGCTAGTCTCTGACAATAGTGCCAATCCCTGTTGGGTGATCATTCAAACACATCAGTCTGTGGGGGCCATACCTACTCAAACACCACCACTTGTGGTGGGTTGAAAGAAAATGACCCCCATATTAGGAGGTGTGGCCTTGTCAAAGGAAGTTTGTCACTGTGGGAGTGAGTTTTCCGGTCTCTTTTTCTCAAGCTTCCCTCAGTGTGACAATCAGTCAACTTCCTGTTGATTCTGAGTCAAGATGTAGGACTCTAAGCTCCAGCATCACATCTGCCTGCATGCCGCCATGCTCCTAGCATGGTGATAATGAGCTAAACCTCTGAAACTGTAAGTGAGCCACCCCAATTAAATGTTTTTATAAGGGTTGTTAAGGTCATGCTGTCTCCTCAGAGCAATTTAAACCCTAACAAAGGCACCCTTATTCTCTCACAGATCATCTACATCTCTCCTGAATCTGTAAACTCAATCAAGGAAGATAAAGGAGGACCAGTCTTCAGCCAAGGGTATATAATTAGCTGACTCCCTTCTGAGAACCTCCAAACAAGATCTCAAGAATACATGTGAAATGTGTTTAAAAACTACACTAGATATGTATCCCACATAAGGTCCAGTATCTGTTGATTAAGAAGCTGTGATTAAGATGATTGTTGTAGAAAGAGAAAACTGCTGAGAATATCATTTTGAAGATTAGTTATTATAGAAAAAATAATTTAGCCTGAGAAACAAATCCAAGTTTAGTTCCCAGCACCTATATAGGGCAATTTATGGTCTCCTGATGCTATAACTCAAGGGCTCTGATATTTCTGGACATGTGGACATAGTGGGCATTTGTGCTCATGAGCACACATACACACACTTAATTAAAATTATTAAATAAACCTAAAACAATCAAAGGTGATTTTGACTATCCTATATATTTTTCAAAAGACTACAGAACCTAAGTTTTAAGCAAAATCAGACTTCATTAAGTTTGTCTTGCTCCATGGGTAAGAAACTAGAAGTGATACCACAGCTACAATGGGACATTCAGGCTCCTGATAGTCTAAGTATATCTACTTACTTAGCTCCAGACATGTATGGAGCTTGAAAACATTATTTTGAGTGAGGTAACCCAGACACAGAAAGACAATTATCACATGTACTCACTCATAGGTGTTTTTTAAACATAAAGCAAAGAAAACCAGCCTACAAACCACAATCCCAGAGAACTTAGGCAACAATGGGAAGCATGGGATCTTGGGAGAGGGTTGAAGGGAGGAGGAGAGAGGCAGGGAGGGGAACAGAGAAAAATGTAGAGCTCAATAAAAATCAATAAAAAATAAAGTAATCAAACAAAATCAGCACCAGAGTCAATGGACAGCAACAGTATACCAGTAGAACCATGATGCACCAAAGTGGGCTCTTCTAAGAGACAGGAGGATTAAAGGGATCTCTGAACTGAGAAAATTTAAAGGAAAAACGTAAATGAAAAAGGCTGGCAAATTTTTCTATCTGTCCATTCAAGCCAAACCTGGAGACCAGAGAACTGATAGGGAAGGATAACAGCCTCAAAAACACTAGCAGGTGAAGACACTGGCTATGAAACAGTGCCTACCAGTACAGCAGAGAAGCAGTTGTGCAAATGCACAGGAAGCCTTGTTCATTTTCAGTGCAGCTACATCAAAATATTGACCACAAGCAGATGAAAGGATGAATAAAAACACAATAAAGAATTGTTGTAGACATCAGAAAGCATTGTTGAGTAAGAAAGCAAATTATACAACAGTGCACATAGTTATATAGTATGATACCATTTATGAGAAATAAAATGAACTTCAGGCACTGCCACAGGTTATGAAGTCAAGGCACAGCAAAGCTAAGATCAGTGACCAGTTCTGAGAAAGGTAAGAAGAAATTAGGTTGACTGGTCAATTAAAATTTATTTTTTAAGTATTTCTTTTATTTTTTTGAGACGTTAATATAATTATATTATGTCTTCCTCCCTCTGAACACTCCCATATACCCCTTCCTTCTCCCTTTCAAATTCAAAACCTCATTTTTCATTAATTGTCAACACATATGATATATAGTAGGATCTTCCCTGGGGAAGATTATTTCTCCCATTCTCGACTTTTCTTTCTTGTCTGTAGTTCTCTGTGTAGGGCTAAGGCCCCCTGGTCTGTCCGCTGTGTGTGTTAGCATGACGATTGTTGTCCTTGTTCAGTTTATGTTTAGGCATCCATGCTGGAGAAACCTTATGGTTGTACTTTCTGACATTCCTGGGATACACAATCTCACAGCAAACCCCTTGTTCCTCTAGTTAAAATCTTAAAATCTTCCCAGTCTCTCTTCTACAATGAGCCCCGAGACTTAGGTATGGGAGTTACCCTGTAGATGTATCCACTGGGATTGGCTCCACAGCTCTGCATTTTGACTTGCTTTTGGGTTTTTTTTATTTGTTTGTTTGTTGATTTTTTTGGGGGGAGGGTTGTTTTGTTATGTTTATTTGTTTATAATAATCTCCACTTGTTGCATTGAAAAATTTCCTTGATGCGGGGTGAGGACTACACTTACCTGTCAGTATATGAACAAATATTTAAATGATAGTTGGGATTACACAGGTTTAGCAAAAAATAAAATAATAAAATATTTTCTGTAATGTTCTTCCATTTTAGGAGTATGTATTTCATATATCACTTTCATATTTAAAAATATAAAAATAATTTTTATGCCGTTATATGTACTTTTAAAAACTTGCAGTATGGGGCTGGAGAGAGATCTTAGGAGTTAAGGGCACTGGCTGCTTTTGCAGAGGATCCAGGCTTGATCCTTTCATCACCCACCTGGTGGCTCACAAGCAACACTACTTCCAGCTCCAGAGGATCTGATGTCTTCTTCTGGACTTCCTCAGGCACCAAGCATGCATGTGGTGCACAGACATGCATGCAGACAAAACACTTGTATGCATAAAAGATAAACATAAATCAAAAGCCTGTTAGTGATAGTGCTAACTATAACCATAGATGGATTCCCAATAGGACTCTGAATGCCAGCATCCATTTGGTATTGTTCTGATTTCTTCTTCATCAATTAAAGCTGCATTCTTTTTTTACTTCAAAAATGTGATTAAATTAAAAAGCGGACCCACAAGCCTAGCCCAAGGTACAGGGAAGTCAATTTGAATGGCACATCAAAGAAGGAGGCCTATCAAATGGGGTCAGAAGACAAATGGGTGTTTGGTACAAAAGCCTTTAAAATCAAGGTTAAGAAGTCAAAACTCTCATTGCCTCCCCCACTGGAAGCACTGCTCCTTCCTGAGCTGGTTATCAACCCGGCTCAAATGGATGCATCCACAGCTACTCTTCACCCCATGCTTGCAAGGGTATCTTATCTCTATCAACTCTGATTTGACAATAATTCCCAGAGGTTTGAGATGCCAGACAGAAACTTAAAAGACACATTTTTGTCTCTCCAGAGGGGGTGACTATTTAAGGAGGATTTAGCCTCTCATGCCTTTCAGAAGCATATTAAACACAGCCCCCCTCAGATTTCTCACCTTTTCTCCCCAGTGTACTTTCCCCACAAAGGCACTTGAGGACAATGGTACTTTTCAATGGTAAGTGCAGTACATGCGTCCATCAGTAGGCAAAGGTGCTATTGTGTTTCTTTCATCCCCTCAGCCTCCTGTGGAAAAAGGAACAAAATAAATACAAGTAAGATGCCCCCCCCAAAAAAAGCCAGTGAGATGAAAACCCAGAATATTGCTAAGTTAGTGAGCACCCGGCGGTGGAAATCAAGGAGGCAGATCCCGTTCATTTTCAGCCTGTGAGTATGATATGATTTAATCCCATAGTTCATGATGGATGTCTAAAAGAAGGTGTTGTGTCAGCTCATCAGACTCAGGAAGAAAAAACCTTCCAAGCTCTGAAAAGCTGAGGCTAACAAGGTTCACATGGCCACTCTACAGATTATGCAAGCAGTAGGCAAGTTCTGAGGAGAAGAAAGGAGGCTGAGTATGCCGAGAGGAAGGAGGTTCTCTTACCTATCCAGCTGCCTGAAGGAGACTGTGACCTGCAGAGCTGCCTGGAAGAGGCTGGAGACCTGTTGAGCTAGCTGCAAGTCAGGCAGCAGGCTCCATGGTTGCAGCTTCTGTGACTTCACTTAGGCTGTAGTGGGCTTTCCCTCGATTCAGTTGCCACTAAGTCATGCTCCTATAAGTAAGTCTTAACCCATATTCCTATGTGGAACCCCAAATGGACCCGTACGTTTCTCAAGTTGAGCAATCATAGAGTCATCACATCGGTCCATAATGCCCTGTTCAGAGAAGAGTAGACATTTGCCTCTCTTCATCTCAGGATTGCTCTCACACCAAATAAGGAACTTAATCAAAACTGTTCAGGGTAATGAAGGGACCTGCCAAGAGGCACAAGGAGAATATGCTCAAAGTGGCACTTGTATGAAATATTCTTCTGAAAGTACTGAAATGTACAATGAACATACGCCAGTGGAAGTTATTCACAACTCTTGAGAAAGCTCACCCTATACAGGAGATTGGTACCAAAGAACTCCTAACACAGGAAGGAGTCTCACCCAAGACCTCACATGGTAGAGGGAGAGAATTAACTCACTCAGCTTTCCTCTGACCTCCACATGTGTGTTGTGCTGCACACACACACAATAAATAGATGATAAAAAATTATTCACAAAATAGAAGGGCTTAATGTTTAAATATAACCAAATCAAGAGAAACGGGGCCATCAAAACAACTGTCTACCTGGCTTTCAGACCTAGGCCCCCTTTTTGATGACGTACTTTTTCTATGTATTTTCCGAAAATTTGTTCAAAATGGCCAAAGAAACCACAGCAAGAAAAACAACCCAGAGAAAACAAGCTTAACTAATAGAATATAAAAGGCAAAGGATACCAGTCAGACAACAAAGGACACAGCAACAAGGGGAAGTAATCATTCACTGCCTGACAATGCCTTAGGCATTTCTTTCTGCATGTCTAGTCATTATGCATGTGTGCTAGTGCATGTAGGTGCACCTTTGAGCCTGTGCATATGAGTAAGGGTGTGTGCGCCTGTGTGTGGGTGTGTGAGTATGTGTGTGTAGACCAGAAGTTAAGCTTGGATGTTTTTCGTTGGTTGAGCTCTCAATGGTCTGGATACAACACTGACTGGTAAGCAAGCACCAAAGATTCAGAACATTTCTGCTTCTCCAACACTGAGTTATAAACCCACGCTACCATGCTTCAATTTTAAAATATAGGTTCTGGGGATCCAGCTTGGACCTTGATGCTTGTACAACAAGCACCTTATGGACTGAGCTATTTCCCTAGGCCTGGGAATTTCATACTGATAGATACTGATCTTCAGGCCTTCATTATTCTGTCACATGATTTTATGGTGACTCTAAGCATACAACTGAACAGTGACAAGCCAAGTCTCCATGCCCAAGAAAGTAGCATACTAATGAGGAGAACAGAATGATATACACGGCTCCATGGTGTACCTGTTTGGGAAGTTAGGAGAAAATAGCATGAGTGATAAGTATCTTGCCTTGAGTCCACAGCTAAGACCAGACATTTTCGATGAGCACTTTTGAATTCACAGTTCAATCTGCCTGCTTCTCCCACCCTACAATTCTAATCATTTCAGCTGCAGAGGGAAGACCATTCCAGCGCCCCCTGGAGACACATCACAACACTCTTCTGTTCCTTTTGTTGAGACTTACCACCCAACACGCAGGGTGGACCCGGCTGGTAAAGAAGAAAATTACGTTGCTGTAGCAGGCAGTGTGCAACTCATTTCCCAAACCTGAGTGAAATACACAGTGTTAGCATTAGAGGGCAAGTTAACATATATGTCTTCCTTCCTTCCTTCCTTCCTTCCTTCCTTCCTTCCTTCCTTCCTTCCTTCCTTTCTTTTTTTTCTTGAGAAAATACAACAGAAGAACCGGAAGACCTTGAAAAATGCCATGTTTAACACATCTTCTTCATCCTGGTTAAGTGCCATGCAGAGCTGGGCCTGACAAGTGGCAACTTAACACACCTTTTACCAAGTGGAATACCAAATTTACACACATCACAGCACATAGGCCGCTGCTATCAAAACTGCAGAAGCATTTGTCCCTCATCTGAGCTTTTTTATGACAGGGACTCTCGTACTAGAGGCTTTATGGAAACAGTCTTTTCAGTCCTTCTCTGCCTAAAGTCTGGAAATGTTCACAATTTTTTCAAGGTTCAGCTGACTCTCCACTTCCTAGCCTTTCCTGTCTGTCTTTTCCACACTGCCATGGGCATTGTGTGGGCTGATGTCGATCAGAGCATCATCAAGACCTTTCTAGTGTCTCCCAGTGCTCTGGCATCCACCCATTCCATGCGTATCTAACCAGATCTCTGGTGTCATTTTCAATGCCCTGCACTAATGCAATTATTATTTCACAGCTTGGACTCAACAAGAGTCCACAGCAGTCAGGTCACAAAAGCCACTGGCATAAACATTGGTTAACAGGGTTGCAATGGACTGGATGGTCCTTGAGATGGGAATTTCATCCCTAAGGATTCCTTTTCTTTGAACAAGGGATAGGAAACACAAATTACATTCACATGAATAGATGTTCCAAGCCAACTCCAATATGTTTCCCATAGAATTGTGGGAAAGCTGATGTTTCACAGCATGTAGGACGTGTCTGGATCCATGATGGTCTCAGACACATACTTCATATGTTCTTAATATTATTAGAGTTCTGCTGATCTTCCAGATGGCCATCAACTTTGAACATAAGAATTAAAATTTCTCACTGAATGCTACAACATTCAGTTCCATTTCCAACCTTCTCAGACTTGCCTTAGCCCTACTCCCAGGCCACATTCCCAGTGTCCATGCTCCTCAAACATAACAGCTTCTTTGGGAACCTGTTAAATGTTGTTTCTTTGATTGAGGTCACTGTTTGTACATCAGTTTCCGTCTTTTTAATCTACTTGTTCCTTAGAGCAATCTCCTGTGATTACTGTCGAGTATCACCCTGCCTCTCGAGTATCTCTCCTGCCTTGTTTTAGTCCTTGCATCCCTCCGTCATTATATTTAAATTCTTCCATGGCTTCTGTAATTCACCTTATTATCTATTTTGACTTTGTTTCCTTCAGCTCTAGAAGATTCCCAAGGCCCATATTTATGTCTGATCATCAGTTGGCATATATGTCTTGCACATAATGAGCACTCATTACATATATTTTATTCAGATGGATAGATAGATGAAATAATGTGAAATTAGAGCTAGATGCTAAAGTTTGAGGCCTGGGAAATGAAAGGGAATCTGGGGAGGTAATGGGTAGTTGGGATGCTGTTTTGATCTGCACACTGTTTGGAATTGAACACACATGAGTCTTCTGTCATGAGATACCCTCTGCTGTAGTCCATTTACAATATACATATTCAATTGTATATATGTATAGTATCCATACACAATAACACACTCTCGTGGAGAAAGAAAACAGTACATGTGCTTCATGCCTCATAGATTCCAATAGACAAACAGAACAACAGAGTTCTATATACGAAGGAAACAGTGCTTTGTCTCCTCAATAATGATGACTTCTTGTGACCCCCATCCCTATTCCTTGCTCTTGTCTTTGCTATGAGTCACCAACTCTTGGCTCTTTAGCCTGAGGCAAACTTAGCTATAACTTCTTAGGCTCCTCTTATAGTTTCAACTCACAGCAGGCACCCTTCATTCCTGGGGCAGGGGATTTCAGGAGCTCTAGTTAAACATATGAGAGGTTAGCAATAAAGCCCTATGTTATCAACATAGCTCTGAGTCTACTGGCTGCAGCCAGTTGTGCTACTCTGGGATGTGGGTTAGGTATTGGTTCCACATCTTCACCTTTGGTGAGCAGCATCCCATGAGAGCAGTCCAGAAAGCTTGCAAAGCCACATATAGACAGCAGAGAATTCATACACAAGTTCTGTTAAGCTCCTGGGGCCTTAGATTTCTGGAAAGAAATTTAACTAATGGGCAAAGTGAGAACAAAATGAATGAGCTGGACTAAATGAAGAGAATGGATTGACTCACAATTCTGAAGGCAAATGTTCTGAGACTTCTGCATGAAGTACACAGGTTTAAGCTCTGGAGTTCAAAGGCCTGAGATCATATCTAACTTCAAGGGTAGGGAGATGCTTAGATCAAAAAGGCAGCTAATTTACTTTTATCTCTTTCTAACTCTCTGTTTTCACTTAGTCTGGTGGCTAGGGGCTCATTAATGAATTGGGTGATGTCTACTCATGTTTCCCTCATACTGGTGAGGGTAGCTTTCATGTTTGTTTGCTTGTTTATAGTTTATTGTTCAAACAAAGCCTCAGTATGTAGCCTTGATTGTCCTGAAACTAATTACGTAGGACAGTCTTACCTAGAAATCACAGAGAACTGCCTGCCTCTGCCTACCAAGTGCTGGGATTAAGTGGGTGGCTTTCTTTTCACTTAGCATTATTGACTCAAGTATCCAACTCTGAAAAACTTCTACTGCCATGTTTACAATATTTTTTCCAGCTGTCTGGCTGTCTTTTAGTCAAATCTAGTGGATGCAGTAAGGAGATTATCACAGGTCTCATTAACAATCATCTGTGGGTAGGTTTAATAATACCCACTCCATAGAATTGTTTTGATGATCATATAGCAAAGAAACCCTCACCGTGGATCTCACAACCAAGACCTCAAATTGTCAGCTTGTCAGTTTTTCAGGTTGTAGTGCAGCAATCATTTAGAGCCACCCCTACAGGTTCCACAAACCTCTTCAGACATGGGGATGGGCAGATAGTGAAAAGCCACTAAAGTCTTGCTTTCCAGGTGACCCCACAAGTAGAAGTGCAGGTGACATCTTTAGAAATGGCCTTTGGAGACCTGGAAATAGTAACAACAATAGGTGAACTTCTATATGAATGAGTTCGCTTATTGCTTACAACAACTTAATGAGGTTGGGGTTATCCCTCTTCCTCCCATGTAAATGAGAAGTGTAAAGAAATATAGAGATGTTATTGCAAAGTCCTAGTTTTTAAACACTACCTAACCTGATCCCACTCACAACTGCATGCCCTGGGAATCATGATGGGCCTTCATAACTCACCTGACTGAGATCACATAGGAAAAGATGCTACCAATGTATCTAACCAGGTTAAAGTTATGGCCTGAAACATGTACTTCAAAGTGCTTCAGAAATTAGACTGGTGAGATGGCTCAAAAAGCTGAGAGATTGCAGTGTATGGTCTGCCCAGGATTCATTTGAAAATAGGAGATAATCCATTCCACAAAATTATCCTCCAACCTCCACATGTGCACAGTGGCATGTGTGAACCTATGCAACCCCACAAATCTCTCTCTCTCTCTCTCTCTTTCTTGTCCCTCCCTACCATCTTTTCTTCCCTCCCTCTCTCTTTCCCTCCCTCTCTACCCGCTCTCTCTCTCACACACACATACAAATTAATAATGAACAAAAATGCTTCAGAAATCAACAAGTTTCTTACAAATGGTGTCAATGTGATGACATAAAAACATCCCAAAGCAAAACTAGATATCTCCAATGGAATTCTATGTACTGTTCAGAACATAGCTTATCCAGATACCTGCTTTTAGACCTTTGAAGCCCTTCTGATATAACTGTAAGTTATAGATAATTGGTAATGATATAAAGCAAATAAGTAGATTTATCCAGAGAAGATAAAACGGACTTTGAGTCCCATCACATGGGAAAAAAACCATCATAGTATCTATTTGCACATTTCCTCCAATTCATCTATATGCTCCACCGATTTGCCATTCTTAGCATTCTCCCCTGCAGCTGTCATAATATTTGGGTGGCATGCTCATAAGTAAGTCTTTAAGCCGTTGTCACTTCATACATGGGAGAGAGTAGTGATTTTAAGACCTAGTGTGTGAAAGTCACACCTTCCTGTCACTTAGAGTGAACATGGCTTCTTTGGGGCTTATTTATTCTTTCCACACATGAAGTACCAAAAACTCTGAATTCCCTTCACATTAAGTTCAGTTACCTTTATGTTAGTGGATGCAAATCAATATAGTGACACTGTGACATACTCTGGGGTGTGGGTGACTGGCACTGTGCAATAATATCCAGTCACTGCCCTTTAGGCTTTAAAAAAAAGGCCAACTGCTGAGACTAAGACATTTCTGTGGGATTCTGGAAACATATCAAGCACAAACACTCGCTGTCCTACAAATCTGAACAAACAGACCGCGGTGCAACTGCCAAGACCAAAGCTGGAAATAGTTTCTCAGAGCTGGCATCTTAGTGAGTCTGGACTGACTGGCTGGAGAGGAAAATAATGAAATGAAGAAAACAAAGACTAAACTAAGCCCTGCACCCAGGATGGCCAGACGAGACACTGAAAGCAAACTCTTTAATAAAGCCTAGTTGAAGACAGAAGAATAAGGGACATGAATAGGCTGAGCCCCTGCTGTCAAGAAAGAGTTGATAAGCCCAGGGAGAAAAGGGCAAGGTTCTCAAAAGATGCGCTACAAAAAATCAACTTGACATTGAAAGGCACTGTGGTAATAACCTAGCTGAGCATGAGGGGACAACGAGCCATGAAACGATGTACTCCGTTGAAAAGAAAAGAAAGAAATAACCCAAAAGGACTGCTGTGCCATGATCTTCCACTTGCGGGGAGCAGTCAAACCAAGTTCAAAGAGGTACTGGATCATTTCTTCCATTTCTTTAAATACTGGTACAAAAAATAAAACATATGATCAAATAGATAGACATCATGAATCTTTTGGTAAGATAATTAGCATGATAAGGGCAAGGTAGTTAATTTAAAAAATGTAAGAGGAAATGATTACATGTAATTATCCCTAGCCTTGACTATATAGTGGGATCACTTGGGTACCATCAGAGATACCAGTCTCTGAATTTTATACCTAGGCATTCTAACCTAGTAGACCTGTTGTATACTTAATATTGTGTCCTCTTAAAACACCCCTATGTAGTTTTATGCTGTACCTAGCATGGAGAGCTAAGAATTAAAGGAAGCATTGGTTACCAAATTCCAGCAATATCAGTATCCCATAAGGTCTTGTTCAAAGAGAGATTCTCAGAGTATTTGGTTATTTATGATAATAACTGAGAGTGGTCCTACATGCTGCTCCCACTATTAACCCTTTTTATTTTCAAAATATAGATTGAAGAGATACTGCAGGCACAAGTAGTATCTGATATTAACTACAAGCACACACACACACACACACACACACACACACAAACACACACAATTTGAGACAGGGTCTTAGGTGGCCCAGCTTGGTCTTGATTCCCACTGCAGCTAAATGTGAACCTGAACTTGTGATCTTTCTATTTACATCTCCCAAGTACTAGGATTATAAGACTTAGACATCGCACCCAGGCACACTTAGCTTTGTTGAGCTCAGGGCTTTACACATACTAGACAAGGAAGCAACCTACTGAGCTGCCTCCATAGACCCACCACATCCTAATTTTAAAAGAAATCACATGTCTTTTGGTTTTTTTTTTAAGGAAAATATAAAGAGAAGGTAAGAATTAGATATTAAAGCTTTTAAATTTTTTCAGAGGTTTGAAAAAAATATGATTTGGCCATGGAGAAGTCTGTCTTTCTTATAGTATTTGAGTGTTACAGTAGATAACATGAATTTCCCATATTTCCTGGTATTCTGTGGGACTCAGTTGGAGGAATAATACATTGTAATATAATTTAATCTTATTTGATTGGGAATATGTGCCTCATACTTAAAGCACAGCATCAAATTTCTTGTTTTATACTATCAAGTTTACCTTTTTAATCACAAATACCTTCCATTAGTAAACAATAAATATTAAGTCATGTTCTTGAATATTACCTACCAAAATCCCCTAAGCAGAAGAGGAATTGAGCTTTTAATAAAATGCATGAAATCATTGGCAACAAAATTTACAATTTATGTACAAAACAGATCTGCTCTTGTTACAGTAGACAGAATAGTCAATTGAGTTTTTCTTCGTGAAACCTGAAACTGCATATAAATTTTTTAATTTTGTATCATTAATGGGAGCATAAAGCTGTCTGAGCTTTCATAAATCCTGAAGGATGTCAGTAACCTGAGCTGTCACATCCTGCAAGCAATAGACCAAAAAGGAATCCTCCCTAATGTGGCCAAGGAAAAGTCATGGTTTGTTTTATTGCTTGAGGCCCCCAAACCATCCAAGATTGATGCAGACTCTGCATATTTTGTCTATCTCTGTCAAGTCCCATCAATTCTTCTTTCAATTCCTATTCTTGTCCCTCCACCCCAGACTAACATATTAGCTTTCCTTGAAATTCTCTCCTCTTCATGGCTGCATCTCCAGTCACCTCTCTATTCTTCAATCAATTCTTTCCCACTACTAGAATGATTCTTCTAAAAGAGGGGTTACCAAACCAGTACAGTCCAGCACTTTGCCTTCCTAGTGCTTTCCAAATTTTTAATTTGGGTATGTCCATGTGATATCTATGTGTGTGCAAGTTTGTGTGTGTGTGTGTGTTTGAGAGGAGCTATATGCATATGTTTTATGTATATATAGATGTGTTTGTGTGTGTGTAAATGAATATGTATATGTGTGGGCATGCTTGTAAATGTGTTTGTGTGTGGATTTGGATATGTTTGTGGATGTGATGATGTTTGTGTGTGTGCAAGTAGAGATGTTTGTGTGTGTTCATGTGAATATATCTGTGTACAAGTAGAGATGATTTTGTATGCATGAGGAGATGTCTGTGTATGTGTATGTGGCAATGTTTGTGTGTGTGCTAATTGAGATGTTTGTGTTTACCTGTGGAGACAATAGTGTGTGTGCACATGCAAATGCATGTGTGCATGTGGAGATGTTTGTGTGTTTGTGCATATGGAGGAAAAAGGGAAACATCAGATGTCTTCCTTTAACATTTCCCACCATGGTTTTGAGGCAGGCTCTCTTACTGAACCTGGGGGACCACCAATTTGGCAGGACCAGTTGTCCAATAAGCTTTAATGCTTCTCCTGTCTCTGGCTCCCCAGTGTACACTGATAGACTAAAGTTTTGACTTGAGTTCTACAGATTGAAATTTGGTTTTCATTTTTGCAACAAGCACTTTACTGACTGAACCACCACCCCATCCCTAATTATTATTTTTGAAATTATACTGGAATATAAGCATATCCATTTACTTGCTGTCCAGTTCTGCTTTCAGGATAGAAGGGTACTATTAAGTGGTAGCAACAGACAAGCTAATCATAAAAACTCCCTAAATATTTACTATATGGTTCTCAGAGAAAACTTTTCTAATCTCTTGCCTTTCAAAGTGTGACCCACGGACCATAAACATCAACACTACCTGAAAATTACCCTAGGCCTGATGAATCAGATTATGTGCTTTAAGGAAAACACTAGTAGACTCACAGCCTGCCACATTAAATAAGCACAAGTGACTGTCAAAAACTCATGTGCTGTTAAGTCCTTCTGAGACTTAACAGATAGCAGTGTTCATGTGATCTGCATATGTGTCACTTCACTTAAGCCTTTATTGAGTCACAGAGAACCCTTACCCAGCAGTCACACTGCACTGGTGTCTAAGCTAGCAACAAAGAATTTGCTCAGAAGCCCAACAGGTGACAACTTGGATTTCGCTGGATGAAGTGGACTGTACAAGAACACACAGGTGCTTACAACATTTGAAATAGGACTTCTACCCTCAATGAACCCGAGTTAAAGATTGAGTGAGTACAGTGACGAATATCCCAAGTCAGGGTGACCAATGTGATCCCACTGCATCACTCCTTCACTGAGAATTCTTGGCACCTCACCGAGACAGAGGGTAATATAACCAGCCATGAAGGTATCTGAACATCTGCTGCAGAGAAAAATCTTACTTGTAAGATGCCTGTCCCAAGAAGCACGTCACAGAATTTTCTAAAACTTCTTTTGTCTTTATACTTTATTTAGCAACAATGTCTACAGTAGTGGAATATCTTCTCAGGGACTCCTTCTCACTACCTGTGTTCTCTAGCAGCAAAGCTTTGGGGAATGAGACAACTCGTACATTTAGTTATTAGGCATGATGACCTATTCTACCCAAAGAGTGACAACCAAGTGGCTGAGGTCAGATTGCAACAGTGTCCTGGAGCCCAGAAGACCTGGCTGTATTCATATCACCAGGATGTTACTACATGCTACCTTTTAAAAAGACAGAATTTTGACTTGACTTTTATAAACAAATATAAAATGAAGACATGTTCAAGGTTTCACTTAATCCATTATTCATGCAGAGATTGGCAAGACATTCTAAATTCAAACGAAAAGTCAAAGCAGAATCCTTCTACAGGGACTTAAGGAATGTTGAGATGAATTTAAAAATAGATACGAGGAAGAGAGGAGACTGGAGAGATAATTCCATGGTTAAGATCAATGGCTGCTCTTCCACAGGACCTGGGAGAGATTCCTAGTATCCAAATGGTGGCTCACAACCATAGGCAACTCTAGTTTCAGGAGATCCAACACCATCTTCTGGCCTCTGTGGACACTGGATGCACATGGTGCACATATATAATGCAGGCAAAATTCACATACACATGAAATAAAATGACAAAAATAGATGTATGGTGGGTAGAGGGGACTATCCTCCATTAAACTGAACTTATTTATACAGGTTATAATATGCTTACATCACTGTTATTTATTTACAAGATAGTCAGCTACAATAGGCATGGCAGCTCCACAGGAAAGGAATTGGAACCCAGACAGCTACACATTTAAGTTTCTGTTACAGTCCAGCACACTTTCTTGAGGACCCCACATTTTTTTTTCACTAGGAAGACATCAGGAAGTTCAACATTGTTTCCAAGCTGTGCCAACCCCTATGCTCTCCTTACTCAGCATAGAAATTCTTAACCTGGCACTTGCTCTCTTAGTTATGTGCATTTTTTTTCAGCAACTGACCACAAACAACCTAGGGCTATTAAAGGAAAATATTGACTGAAATGTAACATGTGCTATGTTTCAGAACCATAACCTCTGTTGGTACAATTAAATATATACAGAATGGGGATGATACAGGAAAAAAAAAAAAAACATGGACTAACAGCCCAGTAAATTTTCAGAGAACAGTGTGAGTTGTCTGTGGACAAAAAGCAACTAGGAGCAGCTTCTCGCTAGAGTGCACCAAACATTTTTACCTATAAGCCCCTGGTGTCCCTGCTGACTGACATGATCGATAGTGAGAAAGAATAAGAAGACCTAGGTCAAAAGCATAACATAACACAACTGTCTGCAACATCCCTGAGGGACTGGTGGCAGGCATCCCTGCCAGGGTCTCTTTATCTTCTCTAGCTTTATTGTTCAAATCCCAAGATGCCAAAGTTCCTTCAAGGAAACACTGCAATGTATGTGCTTAGCCTACATATGTCTTCCATATAGTTCACATCATCTCTAGATTGCTTTGTATGCTTAACACAACCTATGTATGATGGAGCTAGTACTTACATTGTTTAGAGAAAAATGTTTTTAGAAGTTTTCACATAGCTAATACAGACACAGTTTTCCTCAGGATATATTGAGCCTAATATTGGTTAATTGTACAATAACTCATGGACAGGAAGGGCAACCCCAAAGTAGTCTCTAATTTCTCTAGTATTTTCCATGAGCACAAGTCTGACTTTGACTCCTGGCTCTGGTAACAAGTCTCATCTCTATGTTCCCTGCCTCATATCGTACCCAAACTTCAACATTCAATACTGGTTCCATTTCTTAGGTTAGAGTTTTCCACAAATAAAGGGATTTCTCCTGATAGGGTCTAGGTCAATGCTACAGCCCCAGCTGATATCACTCTCAGTGAGTCTGAATTTAGCACAGCCCGAACACCCCATACCTCGCTCTCTTACGGCATGGATACATATCCCACCCCATTCCAGCATCCATGTCCATCATGTGGAGCTATTTCGACCAAGCACTACATGCACCTACTAGGAACCCCTTTCTGTCACTTCTAGTGGGGCCCCAGTAACCTGATAAACTTGGGAGTTTGCCTCCTTCTCACTCCACTCTCTCATTCTTAACAATGCTCTTGATTGTTGACCTTAGATAATGTGCACACGATTTCAAGGTATTTTTTGTGGATGTTTGGAACTACCTCTTGGGAAGTTCATGCAGGATGACTGCTAGCTATTTTAGAGGAGGAAAAATGTCTTTATCATTCTAAGTTAATGGCTGAGATTGTATATAACCAAGATGGAGTAATAAGAAAAAATATTTCACTTATGGAAATGAAGACCCAAAGAAATAGAAAATGGGAGTATTTTATATTGGATAACTTGCTTAGAGTGTAGATAGCCAGGGAGGCACATGGTGGAAAGAATTCTGGAACCACAATCCCTCTTCTCATCATTTAAATGTACATGAAGTGATAGAAAACTTGAGACCAAAAGGAAAGAGATTATGTCCAGGGCGCTAAAGCTCTGTGTCACAATGACTATACACACTATGTACACACATTGTGTTTGTGTGTGTGTGTGCGTGTGTGTGTGCGTGCGTGTGTGTGTGTGTGTGTGTGTGTGTGTGTGTGTGTGTGTGTGTGAACCTGCATACACAGTATGTGTGGAAGTCAAAGAATAACTTAGGCTTTTTAGATCTTTAGGCTGAGACACAGTAACTCAATATCTGGAACTTCACCCTGTATGCCAGGCAAGCTGGCTTAGAAGTCCCCAGAAATCCTCCTAGCACTGTCCCTCAGTCCACAATGCTGGGATTACAGGTCTGTACCTCTATACTCAGCCTTTTAAATTTTATTTTATGCTTTTTAATTAAAATATACTTACATCACTTCCCTTCTTTCCTGTTTCTTTCAATCCCTTCCCATTTTTCCCACCTCACGCCCTTTCAAAGAGATGCACTCATTATCATCATTACATACATATGCATAAATATGTTAATTCAACACGCTAAGTCTCTTTGCATTGTCTTTGTGTATCTGATTTCAGGTCTGACCATTTTGTGCTGGTGAGGTGAACTCTCTATCTCTCAGCAGTCAGTTGTCTAGTGGTGGGACTCATGCTTGCACGCATACTGATATTGTCATGGCTCCAGTCTTGTGTAGGCATCTATATTGTTTCAGTAGCATGGATGAAGCATCTTCATCACTCCTAGGAGACACAATCTCATAGCAGATTTTCTAGTTCCCCTGGCTCTTAAAATTATACTGACCCTCTTCTGTGATGTTCCTGAGTCTTAGGAATAGGAATTGTGTTGTGTGAGCGGCCATTGGGGGCAGGCTCTCCACAGACTCTTGACCTTTGCCTATGACCTATTGTGGTTTTCTCTGTTGGTCTCTGTGTTCTGTAATGAGGTGCTTCTTTGATGAATGTGAGAGCTGCACTTGTCTGTGACTACAAGGATCAGTTCTGTAATGAAGTTAGGAATTATGCCACTCTAGTAACATGGTGGGAGCAGATTCTCTTCTAAGATGTGTGGGAGTCCACAGAAATGGATCTGCTCCACCTTGAGTAAAGGTCAGAGAGTTCAGACTTATTCTTGCTCTTTCAAGGTTATACGGCAGGAAGTTTGACCCAAGGTGTGGCTACTAGCGGGATGTTTTGTCCTAGGGTGTGGTTACTTGATATTTTGGGTACTGAGAAGGTAATTACGTTGTTACTCTTTATATCTTGGTAAGGCAGTGTTTTGCCTCCCCCCTTCTTTTTGGATTGGGGTATAAAATGGCTATGAGAAATAAACGCAAGGTGAATCTCAGTATTTACTCGATGCTCTCCTGACTCTGTTTATTGTCTCTTATGTATTTCTTTCTCAATCCTCATTCTTCCCCAAAAAGGTGGACGAATATGTCAGGCCAGACCTGACAAAGATCCATGACCTCACTAGTCCTGGGAAGTTTGGCTAGTAGCAGGCATTATTTCCCTCCTATAGTGTGGGCCTTAAGTCCAATTAGGCAGTTGTTGGTTACTCTAGGATATGAGGGTCACTGTTGCACCTTTAGTGGTATCTTGCCATACTGGTCACTGTTAAAGTTCATTGACATCACAGGAAAAGACCATTGATATCCTTCCTCCCTTCTCAGCCTACATAGTACTTTCTCCTGTGTGAAACCTAGACCAGAGGAAGCCTTTCAGGTCAGATCCGTCTTTGATCTTCTGGGTCCTGTGTCAAAAACGTGTAGTGTCTTTAGCAAAGGAGACTTACTGTTAACCTCTGAGAACAACGTAGGACAGCAGCAATAGCTTATATTATTTGAACAGAAGTTTACTGTGACTGGCCCTGGGACCTTTGTCAGATAGTCTATGGCTCTTGCAGGGGGCATTTTCAGTCCAAGTGGCATAATTTCATTTAACACACACACACACCCACACACACACACACACACACACACACACACTTATATGTATTTTATATAAATTTACTCAAATACAATACAATTTCTTGATGCTTTATCAAAAATCCTTGGTGCGATTTGTTCCTTCTCCTTTCTTCCTATTCCGTATTGACCTTCTTCCACTCCAGCTAAAACCCCATTCCTATTTTATTTTTATGTGTGTTTGCTTGTATATGTTCATACATACCACACGCCTACAGATGCCACAGAGGCAATAAAAGAGCATCAGATCTCCTGAAACTAAAGTTCCAGACAGCTGTGAGATGCTGTGTACATAGTGGGAACTGCACTGTGCTTCTCTGTAAGAGCAGTAAGTGCTATTAGCTGCTGAGCTGTCTCTGCAGCCCCCATGCTCAGCTCTTGAGGTGAGTTCTGGGACTCCAAACTCAGATTCTTCAGCTTGTGAGATGTGTCCTTTGCTAACTGAAGCATCTCCCTACCTCTACTTAAGGTTTATGTTACAATAAGAGAACACCGACTACAATGCCACCTTCAGGTAGGAGCCGCTCTCCCACTCCACAGATGAGGAAACTCATCTCAGGAACTTAGTAACTCACCTCACATCATTTAGCTACCAGGTTACGTGATCATGTTCCAGACGTAGGAACACAAAAAGGACTCAGCTTATTTATTTCCCCTGTTCTTCTTCACAATAGAGTTGACTGAGACAGGCAGGTTAGACACTGATGCATTTGTTCTGCCCAAGGGGAAAGCACCAACAGCAAGCCACCTGCTCTGCTCCTACCATCCAAGCTAACACAAGAACAAGAGAGGGTGTGACAACCTCCCTCTTTCCTGATAAGAGATCATGTTGGTAGATAAGACGCTATGCCCTAAGGCTGATACCCCAAATCTATTGACAGAATCAATTGCCACAGCACACCATGAAGAAAGAGGGTTAAGGTGCTCAGTGAGGCCACAGATTCAGTATCATGGCTGTTTTAATCTTATTTAAAGCAAAAGCTTGGTTTTTTTTCCTCTCTTACTGCTTCTGCTAAGAGACAGACTGAGCGTTTTAGCCATGGCACCCAGTGATTTGGGGAACAAAAATGTATATATTACCCATCCGTTTATTCACAAAGCAATTGTTGTGTTTGATAGCAACAATAAAATCATTTGAAAACATTCTGTGGGAGTTTTCTTGAAATACTAATAACTGGTGTTGTTTTTCTCTCTAACCATGTGTAATAAGCATAAACTGTCAATAATTCAATACAAGAGAAAGAGATCCAACAGCATTTTATAGAGGTGATTCACTTTCATTAACATGGTGTTTACCCTAGAAGCAGTAATAAGAAATGTATTCAACCTCCACATCTGTAGTTAATTCCATTACAAGACTGCGTTATTGTAAAGCATCAGAACGTCTGAGTCCCTGGTCATAGTTAAATACATGTACATTCTACCAACTAGTTTTTATTAGGCATTTGATTCAATACAAAGTACCAAGTGAAGCAAAGACAGTTGATGTTTCTAAATATATGAAGAGTGTCCTCTATCTGTCAGACTGAGTTACAGTCATGGGCTATGGAGAAATTCCTAAGTAAGCTGATTGTTTTCTATTGTGCAGCCATACCCTCAGAATGGAAACACTGCCATCCTGGAAGGAGGCGAATTACAATTAAAGAAGTAAACAATTCACAAGTCTCAGGATGTCCCTGAATGGAACAAGAATCTCAAGGACTCTCCTTCCCCAGCATTATAAAAACAGTAAGGCTTGCTATGGAGAGAGGAGACTCTGATGTAGTCAGAGGCCTGCAAGTTATTATAAAGAACTCCCAGAATTCAAGTTTCATGAGCTGTCACTGCCCCCCCCCCAGGATGGGAGTGGGATTTTCAGTAATGTAGCTGCTGTTGGGTCATCCACGTTCCTGAAAATAACTCTCATCCACAACCCTGTACGTCACCCCAATGAACTCATTGATTTTTCCAGTGCCTTTGTCAGTTCCCCATTTGAGGTGAGTGGACATTTGTTTCTGTCTCCTAAGGAAAAGCTACACAGCACTACCCTTTGCCCCTAGATCACAGGAAGCAACTTAAATCTCCACAGTTTTTCACATGGGCATATCTTTGCAACTCATGGCAATCTCCTTACAATGGGCTTCTCTCCATTTTAACAAGGTGACTTGTGGTATGTCCCCAGAGAAGTTAAGTTAGTGACTCAGGACAGTGATGGATAGATGGTTAGAGATTTATGTCATTTGATGTCAGCCAACCTCTGGGGAGAAAAAAAAATTGAGTTCAGTAGAAATGGAGTTCAATTTCATGGCTGATGATTTAATCCATTATTATGCCTGCATAATGAACTCACAACAAAACCTGTGGATCTGGAAGTATGGAAGGCCTTGCATGCTTGGCCATGTACTGCTGAGAACATCAAAGGGACAGGAGGGTAGAGCACCTCTGCGGATACAGGGGCCAAGAGCCTACTGGGCCCTCACCTCCTCTCCTAGATACTGTCATTTACATCTTTGTCCTGCAGTAAAACAGGAAGTAAATTGCTTTTCTGAGTTTGTGTGCACTGATAGTGAAGGCTGAAGCCTAAGGGAAAGAGGACCCCCTCAAACCTGTAGTTGGGTGACAGAAAGTGAGAGTGTCCTGGGGCAGCCCAGTTTCACAGCTGGTATCTGAGGACTGGGCTTCATTTGAAGCACAGCTGAGGGTTGTGTTAGAGTCGTTATAGAAGGAAGAAGATGAAGAGAAAGGGAAGAGGAAGTCATCATTGCAAGGGGGTTGGAGAGACAGCTTACTGGTGAAGACAACATACTGCTTCTTGCAGAAAACCCATGTTTGGGTCTCAGTACCCACATCCTGTGTTTCTGTAACTCCAGTGCCCAGGAGATCTGATGTCCTCTTCTAGCCTCCAGGCACTGAACTCATAGTCATAGACCTGCCCCCTCAATACACACACAGAAACACATAACCAAAAACATTTTTTAAAATAAGGTCATTAAAGACAAGAAAATGAATAGTTACTAGGCTTTTTGATCTGATTATAGAGGGAAAGAATGTGATCATCAGGAATGAAGAGTTAATAAAGTATTAATAAAACAGTAATGAGTGCTGGAGAGATGGCTCAGTGGTTAAGAGCATAAGCCGCTCTTCCAGAGTGTTGTAGCATGTGGGACCCACCAGGTCCCACAGTTATTAGGTCCCAAAGAAAAATAACACAGAGAGTCTAGGTTAGGTTTTAAACTGATTGGCCCATTAGCTCAGGCTTCTTATTAGCTTTTGTAACTTATATTAACCCATTATCCCTATCTATATTAGCCATATGGCTCAGTACCCTTTTCAGCAGAGCAGGTCACATCCTGCTTCTTCGGTGGTCCAGGCAGGTCTGCTGAGAGAGCTTCCTACTTCCCAGAAATCTCCTGGTCTAATAGCCCTGCCTCTAAATCCTATCTGGTTGACCCACCTATACATCCTGGCTAATGGCCAATCAGTATTTATTTAAATCATGATTGACAGAATGCAGGCAATTCTCCCACACCAGAGTGTTATATTCCTGGTACCCACACAGCTCACACCACCTATAACTCCAGTCCCAGGTGATCTGACACTCCTTTCCTACTTGCTTGAGTTTCTGTGCACAAGTGATGCACAAGCATATGAGCAGGCAAGATACCCATGCACCTGAGATAAAAATAAAACCCTGACTTTAGAAAAGAGGTGATGAGATCAGCAAAGAAATACTGTGAGGTAGGGGAAGTCTAGATTCAAAGGAAGGAAGTGGTCAGTGAGATGGTTCATCCTGGTTTGTAGCTCAGCAGGGTTTAGAGTCAGTATGGAAATGACCCTCTGCCCAGGTATGTGAGGGACTTCCAGATTAGGTTAACAGAGGTTGGAAGACCACCCCCAAATTGTGGGCAGCACTGTTCTGTGGACTGGTGTCTTGGAGCTCAATTTAAAAAAATGAAAAGTGAGCTGAGCCCAAGCATTCATCACTATCTGTTTCCTAACTGCAGATGCAATGTGACCAGCTGTCTCATGTTCCTTCTGCCACACCCCCTGAGACAAATAGACCCTTCCTTTCTTAAGTTGCTTCTGCCTGGCATTTTGGCACAGCAATGAGAAATCTAAATAATACAGTGACTATGGACCTGCCCCCTTTTATTGAACTACCACAAAGAATGATAATCACAAAATGAGTAAATAAGTAAGAGCTAGCCAAAATCAGAGTTATAAAAGGTCTATTCCAGAAAGAATGGTTCTCAAATGGCGACTATAAGGTCCACTCTCTTCTGTTTGAGTAGCGTCTTTTTCTCCCTATCCCGGCCAGTGGGATACGAACGGTGGTCCCTGATAAACCTAGGAGAGAGGAATGGAAGGGAAAGAGGCACAAGAAATGACAGCAAGACAGGCATTCTAATCAAGCTGTATTTCATTAATTTTTAGGAGCGGTTATATAGCAATTGGGCTAAAGTGGGGGAGGGAAGGTGTCAGGAAACTCCTCTTCTCCTGGAATTCAGATCCGGAGCCATCCCTAGCTAATGAGTAAATACTGAGGGTCTGTGATTGTTGACTAACAAAGGAAGTGTTAATTGTCTCTGAAGCCTGGTACCTTTAGGTCTCACTAGGAGATAAGATGCCAGGTTAATATCCTAGGTCCAGAATTTACCCTGCAGAGGTGTAAAATGGCTGTAAACAAAAATACAGATCTCAAAATACAGGTCTTTGCTTCCAGCATCTCCCAGGAAAATCATGGGCAGGGAGATTGATGAGTCTAAGTCAGGGCAAATATGAAGTCATTAAGGAATGGCGGATGAGACAAGAGTATGAAGAACTTTCCAGAAACCACCCTCTCAGTCATTCCCGTAATGCCCTCTAGGATTCTCACATGCTCAGGAATCAATGTGAGCAAAAGAGGATTTTGCTAAACTGCAGATTTCTTGCAGGAGGCCTGAGGTTTTTCATCTGTGGGAAGCAGGGGACACTAATTCTCCACCCCAGAAGTGGGTAGGGTGGGCTTCACTGTTACTCACAAACCCCAGTACTACAGGAAAAAGAAAATGTGAGCCATGGATGTAAACTGAATATGCTGTTTTCAATTTAATGGTAGCAATATGTTAGGAAAATTAATGAGAATCTCTTCATAGTGTTAGCTCAACCTCAACGTAAAACTATCTGTGAGAACTTGGGCCTGATGGCAATGGATTGTAACCTAAGCTCCATGGGAGCTAGATTCGCAGGTTCAAGACTTGCTTAGGAAACTTAGTGAGACTCTATTTCAAAATATACATTAAAAAGACAAGGGCTGGAGAAATGGCTCAGCAGTTAAGAGTACTCACTACTCAGTGCTCCTGCAGAAGATCTGGGCTCCGTTTCCAGCACCCATATAATGGCTCATAACTCCTGTTCCAGTGGATCCTTTCCCTTCTTATGTACTTTGCAGGCACTAGGCATACACATGCTGCATATGCATACATGCAGGTACTCACACATATAAATAAATCTTTGAAAGAGGGATTGAGGGTAGAGCTCAGAGGTATAGCACATACCTAGCATGTAATCAACACCCATCTGCATTAGTTGACAGCATATTAAACTTGATGCTTATGCATTTTTTATTGGTTTGCTTATTCTGAGACAACCCATGTTGGTCTTGAACTCACTATATCAACTATAATGATCTTGAAAATTGATATTCTTGCCTCTACCTCCAAAGTGTTGTATTATAAACGTGAGATATCATGATCATTTCAACATGAAGGTGATCTAGTCCATTGCTTCATGCACATCAGGCAGGTGTCCACATTTCCATTCCTTAGCTTACCACATACGGAATGTGTACCAGGTTCTGTGGAAAGGCTGCACAGTGGGCAGGGCGACTGTTAATATTTCTCTAGCTGGTTGTGGTCATAGAGCTAAGACCTTTTACACTCAGAAAAACCAAAGACATTGACTGTCTTTGCGGAAGCAATTCAATTTGCCAGTTGTTTTCTACCTTATAAGCAACCTTTAAAACTATGTGACAAGTCTACTGCTTTTCCTGTGTCTTTGGTAAATTGTTGATTAACCCACTTTTCCTCTGTCTAACTGAGAATAGCACTTGTTATTTAAAGGAATGCTGGAATGGCACAGGGATCCACATAGAACTCTCCACTAAGCAAAGCAGCCTGGATATAGGAAATGGACTCTATTTTTCTCCTTAAGAGCGAATGCTGTGAGTTGTCAGCCTACAAGTCAGCAGGTGATCATTCAGATGCTGGGCTGCCCAGGTAATGTTATTAGCTTCTTTTATCCAAGTCCCACAAGCACATTAGGAGCAAATGAATGCTCTGCTATGCCCCAATTTACAAGCAAACTGATAAGACAGCCACTAGCTATGTGCTCACTCCAACCCTAAGAGCTGTGACTGCGGACTGGTACTGAGAAGCCCTCACTTTGGGCACCTTCCACCATTGCTCTGTTTTCCTGCAAGCATTGAATTTTCTCGCTCAAATTTATTTTCCTAAGTCATGTTAAGCAATGATGCAATGAAGAAAGATCTTGGGTACAAGAGAGAAAAGAAACTCTGAGACCAGTAGAGCCATCTAGAGGGGTAAGTGTGTGTGTGACCGGCCACCCAGATGCTCTGGGAAGGGAGTACAGGCACCCTACAATCCCCTAAACTTTCTGGACATTCAGCAAGGCTTCTCCACAGCTACTGGCTTTTTTTACCTATTCCACCCCAGCTTGGCCCCAAGCACCCCTTTCCATCTGCGGGGTCCTAGATTCCCCAACTCAGCCTGCTTCAGGGCTGAGGCCTTGGGACAAAGTGGTGAGAGCAAGGCTGGAGGGGTTTCTTTGTTCCAAGGAGCCAGCACCTGCATCTACCAAGCCTGCCCTTTTGTCTGAGAGGTCCTTGGCCAACAAGTGGCCCTGATCCAATACAAGTAGGTCCATCTGGAGGGGGAATCCTTAGATCCACCACCACAGCCTATTTCAGGGACGAGGGCATCTGAGAAGGGGACCTAAGAGAGGGCAGAACAAGAAAATCCCCAAGTACACAGTTAACCACAGCAAAAATCGGACCAAGCAGCAGAGACTCTCCTGACTGCATTCCAAGGAAGAGATGGGCAAGCACCAATGCAAGAATTCCTCCAACAACCTGAAAAGCAACATGATAACACCAGAATTCAGCGAATATGCAACAGGAAGACTTGAACAACCTAGTCCAGAAGAAGTAGAAGAAATCAACTTTAAACGTAACATTATGAAAGTGATAGAGACCATTAAAGAGGATGTGAAAAACTGCTTTAAAGAAATGGATGAGAAGACTAACAAAAAGTTAGAAGAAATGAATAGTACCCTCAAAAACACCCTAGAAAATCAAGAAAAAGCAATCAACCAGGTAGTTGAAACAGTTCAAGACCTGAAAACTGAAATGGAGACAATGAAGAAAACACAAACTGAGGGAAAGCTGGATATGGAAAATCTGGGTAAACGAGCAGGAACTACAGAGGCAAGTATAACCAACAGAATACAAGAGATAGAAGAAAGAATCTCAAATGCTGAAGATACGATAGAGATAATAAACTTATTGATCAAAGAAAACAACAAATTCAACAAATTCTTAACATAAAACATCCAGGAAATCTGGGATACCATGAAAAGACCAAACCTAAGAATAATAGGGGTAGAAGAAGGAGAAGAAGTACAGCTCAAAGGCCGAGAAAATATATTCAACAAAATTGTAGAAGAAAACTTTCCCAACCTAAAGAAGGATATTCCTATGAAGGTTCAAGAAGCATACAGAACACCAAATAGGCTGGATCAAAAAAAAATCCCCTTGCCGTATAATAATCAAAACACAAAACATATAGAATAAAGAAAGAATATTGGTGCAGGAGAATTGCCTGCATTCTGTCAATCATGATTTAAATAAACCCTGATTGGCCATTAGCCAGGATGTATAGGTGGGTCAACCAGACAGGATTTAGAGGTGGGGTTATTAGACCAGGAGAATTCTGGGAAGCAAGAAGCTCTCTCAGCATTCCTCCCTGGACCATCGAAGAACCAGGATGTGACCTGCACTGCTGAAAAAGGTGCTGAGCCATGTGGCTAACATTGATAAGAATAATGGGCAATATACATTACAAGAGCTAATATGAAGCCTGAGCTAATGGGCCAATCAGTTTATAATCTTCTGGAGACCTCTGTATGATTTTCTCTGGGACTAAGTGGCTGGGGTGACCTGGGCAGGACAGAAACCAACAAGCCGGCCCTTCATGTTACAGAATATTAAGAGCTGCAAAAGAGAAAGGTAAAGTAACATATGAAGGTAAACCTATCAGAATTACACCTGACTTCTCTATGGAAACCATGAAAGACAGAAGGTCTTGGATAGATGTGCTGCAGACACTAAGAGACCATGGATGCAAGCCCAGACTACCCAGCAAAGCTTTCTTTCACCATAGATGGAGAAAACAAGATATTCCAGGATAAAAACAAATTTAAGCAATATGTAGCCACAAACCCAGCCTTAGTACTAGAACTACTAAAGGAACCAAACCACAACTAAAGGAAGCAAACAACACCCATAATAACACAGACATCTAACAACC
Organism: Ondatra zibethicus; assembly: GCA_004026605.1. Classification (NCBI taxonomy): domain Eukaryota; kingdom Metazoa; phylum Chordata; class Mammalia; order Rodentia; family Cricetidae; genus Ondatra; species Ondatra zibethicus. Next base: position 25,135 of record PVIU01006283.1, on the reverse strand, counting down.
CTCCACCAGCCCAACTCAAAGAAGGGAAACACACAAACTCTACCATCCCCCAAAAAATAACCATAGTTAACAACCACTGGTCATTAATATCATTTAATATCAATGGACTCAATTCACCTATAAAAAGGTACAGGTTAAGAGAATGGATATAAAACAGGATCCAACATTCCGCTGTTTACAAGAAACACACCTCAACCACAAAGACAGACATTATCTCAGAGTAAAGGTTGGGAAAAGGTTTTTCAATCAAACGGCCCTAAGAAACAATCGGATATGGCAATACTAATATTGAACAAAATCTACTTCAAACTAAAATCAATCAGAAGATATGGAGATAGACACTTTATACTTTTAACAGGAATAATCCATCAGGATGAAGTCTCAATCCTGAATATCTATGCCCCTAATATAAAAGCAGACACATATGTAAAGGAAACATTACTAGAACTCAAAGCACACATCAAACCCCACACTCTAATAGTAGGAGGTTTCAACACTCCTCTCTCACCAATGGACAGGTCAACCAGACAGAAACTTAACAGAGAAATAAGAGAACTAACAGATGTAATGAATCAAATGGACTTAATAGACATCTATAGAACATTCCACCCAAACAGGAAAGAATATACCTTCTTCTCAGCACCTCATGGAACCTTCTCGAAAATTGATCACATACTTGGTAACAAAGCAAACATCCACAGATACAAAAAAATTGTAGTATCCACCTGTGTCTTATTGGATCACCACTAGAATTTAACAACAATTCCACCCCCAGAAAGCCTACAAACTCATAGAAACTGAATAGTCAACTACTGAATCACTCCTGGGTCAAGGAAGAAATAAAGAAAGAAATTAAAGTCTTCCTTGAATTCAACGAAAATAAAAATACAAATTACCCAAACCTATGGGACACTATGAAAGCAATGCTAAGAGGAAAGTTCATAGCACTTAGTGCCCACATAAAGAAAATGGAGAAAGCACACATTAGTGACTTAACAGCACACCTGAAAGCTCTAGATAAAAAAGAAGCAGATTCACCCAGGAGGATTAGAAGATTGGAAGTAATCAAACTGAGGGCTGAAATCAACAAAATAGAGACACAGAAAACAATCCAAAGAATCAATGAAACAAAGAGCTGATTCCTTGAGAAAATCAACAAGATTGACAAACCCCTGTCCAAACTAGTCAAAAGACAGAGAGAGAATACTCAAAATAACAAGATCAGAAATGAAATGGGGGACATAACAACAGACACTGAGGAAATTCAGAGAATCATTATGTCTTACTACAAAAGACTGTATGCCACAAAATTGTAAAATGTAAAAGAAAGGGACATTTTTTAGATAAATACCATATACCAAAATTAAATCAAGACCAGGTGAACAATTTAAATAGACCTATAAATTGCGAGGAAATAGAGGCTGTCATCAAAAACCTCCCAACCAAAAAAAGCCCAGGACCAGAGGGTTTTAACGCAGAATTCTGCACAGAACTTCCAAGGAGAGCTAATACCTGTTACTCCCCTAGGTTACCCAAGATTTAAGACAATATGCTATGACTATAAAAATGGTTCATGGCATTTTAATATTTGCACCTGATCTGTCTCTATTCCACAAAAAGGAATTTCATCTCTATCTAGGCAATCTCCATGAATGATTTTGTTAATTGTACTGAAATTCTTGATTATCAGCTGGAGAGAGAGTTCAACCAGATTTCAGTACAAGGATCTCTTTTTGCTTCCTCTGTACTCCTGGCTTTTTCTCCCACTCACAGGATCACATTTAAAAAGTAATGGATAAGCCCTGAACCCTGATCAGCCTGACTCCAGATTTTCCATGCTGCTAAGGAATAGCGAATGCTTCCTCATGTAAGCCAAAACCTCATGCTGGTATTTCCAATTCTTTCCTTCTTTTATTTTCTTTTCATTTCCATTAATTAGCTTAACTTTAAATTCAGCTTGGAGCCAAGATACATTCCCAGTGGTGACACACTTGGACAGAGACAAAGAGGTTCTCTTTTGTATCTGGTCTGCACCACCCTTGTCCTATCCTGTGGGGGCTCAGGGTATTGATGTTCTTTCCACCATCTTTAGTTTGGAGAGCCATGCTGATGCACTCCTTTAGTCTCAGTAGAGCATTCAGAGCCAAAGGCAGGCTGATAATCTGTGGGTTCCTGTCCTAAAGAAAGGGAGGAAGGGAGGAAGAAAGGTAAGAAAGAAGGAAGAAAGGAAGGAAGGAAAGAAAGAAGGAAGGAAAGAAGGATGAGACTCATAAGAAATACTGAGGCCAAAGCAGAAAAGTCTCCCCTAGACCCTCTCTCACACATTCTACATATGCCCCAAGGATTAGTCCTCTCTTGCCTGTGATATTTCACTTAGTATGAAGAATCCTTATCTTACAGCCTGCACTTCTTTCATTCCTCCTCCTCCTTTTCATCCTCATCTTCCTCATGTTCCCCTTAGTCTGTTGAAGAATTTGGCCCTCATCCACAAATCATCCCCTCTTCACAAATTTGATGAGATTAGGCATGTTCAGGGTTATATGATCATAGATCACAAAAACCTATGGTAGTTCCAAGTCACCACTCCCAGATCAGGAAAAGGTGTCACATTTTGTCTATAGCCCCCACTGTAAATGTCTGCTCACTGACCAAAGTATGTAAAGGCCAAGGATGACTGTTCTTCAGAAACTCATGTTAGTTACGCCTCTTACTGACTGTTCCAAAGTAACCAAGGTGATGTTTATCAAAGACAATCTTGTGGTGATGGATGCCAACAGGAGGACCCAAGCTTCCTGGGAGCTTCTGCTACTAGTGGATAAGGCAATGGCTATGGTGCATATAATGATGGCACTTCAGGATCTTCCTCAGTATTAATAAATACAGCATGAACTACATAAAAGCACAATTAAAAAATTATAAATATCATCTTCATTGGTCTTACAACTTCTATTTGCAGAGAACAACAACTATAGAAACATTTTTCTTGGACCAAGAAGGAGGTATTTTTTCATTTTTCTCCTTAGAGAATGCATAAATAGATAAGGTATGAAGCAACGTATTACTTAATCAATGATGCCATTCAATGAACATTCTCATTCCCAGTATAGTTCACACACAGGACAATAAAATCAATGTGGAGCCATCCTTCCACTTTGCCCCCTTACCATAGTCTATTGCTTAAAGCCAGAAGATCCCCAACAAAAGAAGAGACAGCAAAAAACCCTAACCACCAAGGGTAGCTATCCTCCTTAACAGAGGCTGAACTCTGATATTTATCTGTTTCAGAAAGTCTCTGGTAGGTTTTTAAGATTTGTGCTCCAATTCTTCAGACTCCCTTTTGCATGGAATATTCACCCTGACAGGTTTCCAAAACTGTGAAATGTAAAGTGAAGAATGACAGTGGACCCAGTGATTATAAATTAATTATGGATAAAGACAGTTCGTTTTCTGTCCTATATGCCTACAGAGGACCTCGGTTCCCAACTAGATCTTTTGAGATTCAGCATACTTCATGCTCCTGTCAATCTCTCCATCTTAAAACGACAGAGTAGCGAGATATAGTAAGAAGGGAAGAGAGATAATAACTAGCTACCCAGTCCATTTCCTATGCAACTTGCTAAGCTGGCCTTGGGTGAGTTTTAATTTGTACAGTGTTAGTAATGTATTAGTTGTAGGCACTGCAGTTGTGTTGTAGAGAACAAGATTCCCAATGAGACAGCTCAAGTGGATCACTACCTGCCCTCTCTAGTTGCTTACCCATGGGCAAGTGTGTAGTCAGCTCTGTGCTGGGATTTACATATTTCAACAGGGATGATGTCAATTCTCAAAGATTTATGTGAGGATTGGATAAGTCATTAAATTTTTTGTTAAATTTAATATTCTGAAACTATACTATTGTTGATATCAACAGTGAGTGTGGGAAAGCAACTGACACTGGTTAGAGTATAGCATTCTGATTAAAGAGGCTAAGTGAGGAATGTAAAATGTACATATTCAAACTGATGGGAAAAACAGAATCCACTTCCCAGCTTCCTAAGACCAACTGTTAAACAGTAAACTACCAGAACAGCTTTGATGAGTCTAGGGCAGGGATGTACACCTCTCATCCTTCTAAATAAGCCTGGTTTGTAAAGTGAGTTCAAGCACAGCCTGGGCTACATAGTGAGGCATTGTGTGAAAGGCAAATAAAATGAAATAGCCACTAAAACAAAAACATTTACTATCATCATGATATTGGGAAACTGTTGTATCTTCTAGCCCTCTGCTTCTCACCAGGAAGTGTTCAGATTGTGTCCTGTATTGAACATCATAAAGCACAAAAGATGTTGGCCATCATTCTCCAGTGGTATGTTGTCCATTCATGAACACACAGTATTGTTAGGATATATTGATACTAGAATAACTAGTTCCTGTCATGGTATGTGGTGCTGGGAGGGTCTTTTCTTTAGCACTTTCAACTCTATAAAACCAGCAGGCTCAATTACCCTAATCCAATAAAGACCATATCACAGTGCTTGGCATGTAACTGCTTCATAATAAATGGGAACTGTTTTCCATAGTAATTCCATGGTCAGAGGAGCATCTTATAGGAAGGTGCGCTCTTCCTTTTCCTATTCTTTCTAATGAGTTACCTGATAAAAGAGAACTATTATTATAATCACTATTATACCCTTAGAACATAAGAACAATATTTTCACTCCCACCCTAGCCTCCACCAGACTTGTACCATCACTATGGACTCTGCTCTTGAACTCAATATTTACCTGGAGTCAATAGCAATTAAAGAAACTTGTGGAGCAGAGGGAGGTGATGCAGCCTTAAGCATCTCCAATAAAGTAACAAGTACCTGCTGAGAATTCCTGACTGGTAGGTGTTATGGTACCACCATCCATTCCTTCTAGCACTAACAGGATGACAGGTTGTACTGTTACTTGTGATGTCACGCTACCCTTTCCATATTTAAATGTTGTTACTTAACTCATTTGGCCTTCAGTATCTCCTCTAACATAAAAACAGTAAAAGATTAGAGGAGGGTTAGATTTTCCTCTAACAGTAAAAGATTAGAGGAGGGTTAGATTTTCCTCTAACAGTAAAAGATTAGAGGAGGGATGTCTTAGTTTGACACATCTAGGAAGTGATGGAAAAAAAATCCCTGAGCAAAGAACTATTAAATATTGAAAGTAGTCCTTTGGCTACTTTCCCCGACCAAAAATTCAGGGGAAATATTCAAGGGCCAAACTGTGTAAATGAGAAGTCCTGCAAAGAGGTTATATACAAAAAGACTGATTTGACCACTTATACACAGCGATTAAGAGAAGTTCCAATGCTGCAAGTCCAGAGCCTAAGTATAGTTTATCTCGGGCTAGTGTTCTCTTTCCGAAAGGCCCTTCCTGGATCACCTCTATGCTGGAAGCAGCATCCTGTAGTTCGCAGATAAAACATTTTGGACTGTGTTAATTTAACAGGGCAGTAGTTTCCACCACCCCAAAAGCTAAGAATGTCATCAGCTAGTATCTGAGGCCTGAATGAGAGATTCTATCACCTTGCTGTAACACAACCTCTGATGGCTACATCAATACATTTTTTAAAATGTCTTGATTTATAAACCTTTTAGTTGTGCTACTACTAAATTCCATAAAAATGTTTCCATGTTAGGACATTATATTTACGGAGATCTAAATATGTGTTCCTGAGACACGATCACTCATATTTGCTCCAGAATTAAACTTGCTTTTCGGTCCTTTGCAGCAAAACTGTTTCTTTTGGTGATAACTATAATCCAGAACATATGAGTGTCTATAGTAACTATAAAAATTACTGTAACTTTTATTTAAGGGACAGCTTTAAGGGTGAAGGCTTTTATGTCTGAGGCCTGTAGACCCAGGAACATTATGAATTTTTAAGCCCTAGCAAATATACAGCAGAAAGGCCACACATATGCAGGACACGAATGGGGGTGGGAAACAAAATGATGGCATCACAGACAGTAAAAGGCGTCCTGATGCTTTCTCTGGAAGTTGATAATAAGTGGATGTTACCACCAATCGGAATGTTTGTTTTGATACTTCAAGTAATGCTGGGTGCTTTGCATGGAGAGCTTTATCGGTTCTCATATTCGGCAATATTTTACAGATGAGAAAACTGAGGTCCACAAAGCCCAAGAACATAGAATAAATAGATCAATTGGGTTGTGACCTTTTGGGGGCTCAAACAATCCCTTTACATGGTCACCTAAGACCATTGAAAACACAGATATTTACATTATGATTCATAACAGTCACAAATTACAGTTATGAAGTAGCAACAAAAAATAATTGTATGGTTGGGGATCACCACCACATGAGGAACTGTGTTGAAGAGTCACAGCATTAGGAAGGCTGAGAACCACTGAAATAGAAAGTGTAAATCCAGTGTTAAAACCATGGTTCTGAAGTTAAATCTTACGCTGATACAAACAAAAGAGTATTACTCCACACTGTGGTGATATCAGTACCTTTGAATTTTTATTATTTCATTACTTTATGTGTGTAGATGCCTATGCCATAGGGTAGGTATAGTTCAGAGGACAAGCTGGGGGAGTCAGTTCTTTCCTTCCACCATGGGGTCCTGGACATGGAGCTCAAGACATCGGATGTGGTGGCAAAGCCAGGTGCAATGGCGCACACCTTTAATCCAAGCACATGGAAGGCAGAGTCAGGCAGAGCTCCATGAGTCTGAGGCCAGTCTGTTCTAAAAAGCTTTGTAATATTTTCTTTTTTCCTAGGGGAACTTGGAATTGATGTGAACTACAGCCTGAGAGCTCATTGACTAGATAAGTGTCGAGAGGAAGCAGTTTTTCTGACTACAAGGAGAAATTATAGTAGAGGAATGAAGGCCATTGTCACTTAGCCATCTGCCAACAAGAAGTGTGGTCTTCTCCTTACATCCAGAGGATTGGCTTGTGGTTCTTTTTGCACACACTCAGCATTAAGGACATTCATTTGCTCCTTAAACTTTCAAAATGTCCCACATGATAGTCACAGGGCTGTGTATCTTAAAACTTTGATTTTTAATTTTCTGTTCTAACTTTAGTTTTTCAGTGTTTTAATTTCAATAGAATAATAGAACTACAACACTTCCCATCTCCACTTTAGTCCCTCTCAGTTAACCTTCCTTGAACTTCTCTCACGGCTCCTACTCTAAGTTGCTGGCCTCCTTTTCATTGATTGTATTAGTTACATGTATATACATATGTATACAGATATAGGATGTATATACATATATATATGTGTGTATGTTCTTTGTGTATTTTTTTGCTGCATGCATTTTTGCTGTTATTGTGTACATGGTTTCAAAACTGATAGTTTAGTGTTACACTACCAATAAAGAGGCTTAATTCTAGATAGTGCCATGTGTTGATGAGTATACAAAGAAAATGGAAGTCACTCTGAGTACATCACACAGCCATTTCAGGAGCAAGCTGCCACTGCTAAGACTATTATACCAATCAGTAAACACCGTTACACAGCTCTCACAAATGTGTACAAGGAAACTTAAGCTTACAGATGTGTCAGTATAGTCATTATGCAATGTTGGAAACAGTTACAAGAAAAACTGAACTGATGTAACTACCCATGATCAGCAAAGAAAAATCTTACAGGTTCATTAATAAATTTCATCTTATCTACCAACCATTTACTAAGGTGCCATCATCTGCATAAACCAATCAGAGAAGATAACAACAAAATGAAAAGAAACCTGCATGTGTCATTGTACCTTTCTTTAATTCTTTTAGTTTTTTAGATAGTCTCATGTAGGCCAGGCTTCAAACTCTGTGGGTATCCAGGGATGAACTTGACTTTCTCATCATTTCTTCCACTCAGTTCCCTGGTTCTAGGATTACAGACATGACACTGGGAATAGAGCCCAAGGCTCTATGCAAGCTAAGTAAGCTCTCTTCTTATTGGCCAGTTCCACTCACCCTTTTATTATATTTTTTTTAGTTATCCAAAATAATATTATATATTGTACTCAACCTAACTCCAGGAAAAATATAGTCTTATGTAATAGAAACTATGCACAAATTATGTAATTTTCAATATAGTTATAGGTCATAAGCCTTTAATAGTTTCTATCTATGGAAGGAAGTGGGAAGGAAAAAATGTAAACAATAAACTTAAGCTGTTTCAGTGAAGTTTTCTTTCTTAATGCAAAACTACACCAAGGGAAATATAACAAGATAGTTATGCAAAGGCTGGAGGGATGCCCCAGAGAATAAGAGCACTGACTGCTCTTACAAAGGATCAAAGTTTGATTCCCAGCACCAACATGGCAGCTCACAATTGTCAGAACCTCCAACTCTCTGGGATTCAACACTCTCTTCTGGCCTCTAAGTGCACCTATATATACATGTGCACATATGTGCATACAGACAAAACACCGATAAACATGAAAGTAAGTTATACAACTGTGTATGGTTAACAGTGTTTCTGTTACATGCTTTTGTAAGTTATAATCAATATTTTTCAATGTAAAACCAAAATTTCTGGAACATGTTCTACTAAAAGAAACAATTAATGTTTTCTGAACAAAATCAAATTAAAATTTATAAATAGAACTAAATATCTCACCTCTTACTCTTGCATATTGGTTTATTTTGGATTTGCCATAAGTTTCATGTCATATCTTTCAATAATTAAAAAAGATACACTGTCTTTGTTCATATGGGCTGCTGTTATAAAGTGCTACCCATAGTGCCTTAGAAACTGTAGGAATATATTTGTCACAGAGGCTGGGGTGTTCAAGATTCGGTTGGTGACAGATTATTGATTTCTTGTTCACAGTCTCACCTAGTAGAAGGGAGGCTATGTTACCAGGTCATCATTGATAAGAGGGCTGTGCTGGTTAGTTTTATGCCAACTTGACACATACTAAAATCACTTGAGAGGAGGGAGCCCCAAATGAGAAAATGTTCCCATAAGGTTAGACTTTAAGCAAGCTCATAGGGATATCTGTTTTAATTAGTGCCTGATTTGGGAGAGCTGTAGATCTGGGTTCTATAAGAAAGCATGTTGATCAAGCCAGTGAGCAACATTCCTCCGAGGCCTCTGAATTAGCTCCTGTGACATGTCCTGCTTTAGCTCTTGCCCTCATTGCTTTTGCTGATGAACTGTTACATGGAACAGTGAGTGAAGTAGACCCTTCCCTCCGCAACCTGCTTTTGACCATGGTGTTTCATCATAGCATGTCCTGTCTTAGTAAGACCAACTGGGGCCTAGAAGGCACAAGACTCCTATAAATCACCTTACAGAGGCAACCCCCTTCCCACTGACACACTGGTGATTAGTGCTCAGCATATGAATTGAGACTGGGGGTGGAGAGATAACTCAGTAACTAACTATAATTATTATTCTTTATAATTTGAAACCACTTTTTCATTTCCCAGCCGCCCAGACCCAAATAATCACACAAAACTATATTAATTACAACATTGTTTGACCAGTGTCTCAGGCATATTTCTACCTAGCTCTTATGTCTTAAATTAACCCATTTCTATTAATCTGTGTATTGCCACAAGGCTGACTGGTAAGCTCCTGGCATCTTTCTCCTTTGGCAACTACATGGTGTCTGCCTGATTCTCTCTTCTTTTTCTGCATTCAGCTTAGTTTTCTTTTTCTTTTTTTAAATAGTTCTGTAAACATTTATTTATTTAAAAAAATACTACAGAGAAATTTGGATTCAAAAAACAGAGTCATATACAGAAACAAAATGTGTTTGACTTAGAAAAAAGAAATGCCATTGGTGTGTCAGAGGGGGCACAGAGGCAAACTATTTACATGTCATTTATAAGCGAGCATATCTATTAAAAAAAGTGTAATACCAAAGTATAATGCAAAAAATAGTGGCACACCATGTCAGCAACGACAGACTGGTACCTTGTGAAGATGGTGTCAGGCTATGGGGGTGTCTGGTTTTTCAAGGCTTCTGGCAGTGTGGTACTGCCTCCCACCTACCTATATTCTTCCCTGCCATAGGCCAAAGGAGCTTTTTTATTAATCAATGGCAATAAAACATATTCATAGCATACAGAGGGGAATCCCACATCAGCTCTTATAGAGTATCAAGGATGAGATTCCAGCACCCACAATGGGTTTCTCACAAGCCTCTTTAATGCCAGTTCCAGGTGATCTACCAGCCTGTTTTGGCCTCTGCAGGTGCTGCATAAATGTAGTGCACATAGAAATAAGCAAGGACAAACCTGTAAATAGAACATTAAAATAAATATTTAAAAAGACGAATTAAGACTGCAGCAGATATAAAGGCAAGTGTTCTACTAGGCAATGACAATATGTAAGAAATATGTAACTTAGAAGCAATGGCTTATGATAAATGTGACGCTTCTAAAGCACTTTAAGTAACTATTAATTTCGAGGAAGTATTATGAAAAGTTTCCAATGTTATATTTTGTTTTCATTTTTTAAAGATCAATTTTAGTTTTTACTTATGTATATAATTGTGTCTCTGCGTTAGCACGTGCTTATGCGTGTGGTTGCCTGGGAGCGAAGAAAAGGATGTTGGCTCCCCTGGAACTGAAGTTACAAGGGATTATAAGCTTCCCAGTGTGGATGTTAGGAACTGAACGCGGGCTCTCTGCAAGGACAGCAAAAGCAAACCCAGTCCCACAATATTATAATTTTTATTGATACAATAAATACTGTAACAGCATAGCCTCTCCCTAGTAAGACTATTGTTATTCTTTTTTTATGCATGTGTGTATATTCTTGTGAGTATAGTGTATGTGTATACAGCATATACAGATGTATATGCATGCAAGGGTGGAGATCAGAAAAGGACATCCGGTGTCCTGTACTATCACATTCCACCTTATTCTTCGGGACAGGGTCTCTCATTGAACTTGGAGCTAGGCGGGCAGCCCAGTGACCCAAACAAACAGTGTTGGGATTATAGGCATGCATACCCATGGCTAGGTTGCTTTTTTATTCTCTTTAACATGGTTGCTGGGACTTGAACTCAGGTTTCTGTGCTTGCACACTCAGTGTTCTTACCCACTGAGCCATCTCTCCAGCTCCACTTTCTTCTTGCTACCTCACAGTTTGTAAACATCCATATAAATGCCCTGTACCTCATACTGCATCAATAATTTATTTTTTTCAATCAATGCTATGAGTTTGTTTGTAGTTTTGCATAGTTGATCACATTTTTATAACCTGTTGGCTTTGTGTCTTACTCTCACTGCAGCAATTCCTCATTTATTGGCTTTGAATGGAAGTTATAGCCCAAGGTACATCATGGCTTGCTTTAAAAGCAAAAGATCGATAAAAGCTCAGCTGTCAGCACCATTGTTAAACCTGTCCCTTATCCATCAGCCTGCACTCCACAGCATCAGGCTATATAATTATGATTCTTCATAGCTCTACAAACTTTCTTTGACATCAACATGATTATTTCCAAGGAAGCTATAACTTTAAGCAATTCCCAGAACCTCAAACTGCAGGAATCAGCACCTTGGATTCAAGATTTGAAGTGTCAGCAAATCATCTAAAAAAAAAAAAAAAAAAAAAGAGGTATTTCCAGAACAGTTGGCTTACAAGAAAAGAGAAAAGCCATTCAGTTCTCCAAAAAAAATTTTCTAGACCTCTGTGGGTTGTTTGACTCATCTGAAAAAGATTTTTTTAAAAATTCTCCTCAATAAATTTTTAGACATCTCACAGAAAGGCAAGAAAAATAGCAAGTGTATCCTGTGAAAAGAATGAGCAAATCACAAGAGTAAAAGAAGTGAAGAGAATGTTTAATTAGTTAGCAAGAATTTGAGTTTAATAAAGTTTTAAAGGGACTTGTTCCAGTGAAAAGAATGTTTCAGATGAATTAAAATATGCTGTAACTTTTTGGAAAGGCCTTCCAAGCTGAGCTAGCATTTGTTTGATCTCAAGTGCAGTCATCATAACCTTTTTTGATGTGTTAATCCAATAGCATTATATCAATCAATGGTTTTAAAACTCTCCACAGAGACATGAACCAAAGGCTAGGGATGTAGCTCAGCTGATGAAGTGCTGGCCTATAATGATTACTTAGGTTCCATCCTCGCACAAACCAGGCATGGTAGCAAATGTGTAATCCCAGCAGATAGAAACAGGATATCAGATGGCCAAGGTTATCTACATTCTATATTGCCAATTTAGGCCAGTCTGGAATATATGAAATCTTGCATCAAAAGGAGAGAGAGGGAGGCAGGGGAAAGAGGGAGAGAAGGAGAGAGAGAGAGAGAGAGAGAGAGAGAGAGAGAGAGAGAGAGAAGAAAGCCAATAAGGGAAAGTTAAAAAATGACTAAAGCATAGTGTGGTGGAGGAAGGCACAGATGCAAAAAAAGAAACAATGGAAAAGAAGTAAAATAATAATAATAATTGCAATAATAATAATGTGGCTCACATCTCTGCCTCCAGTTTAGAAGATACCACTGTCCTCTGAAAACTGTAGAAATGCCAAGCATTTTAAAATAAATATGTGAAGGCATCATGTAGAGATGAACACAAACAGCAAGCAATGAGATGTCAGGGCTGGAGAGAGGGAGGCATGAGAGGATCTTCATAGGGAAGGAAGAATCTTGCTTCAGAGAATCTGCTCATTCAAAATGTAGTGCTTTTTGATGGTTTTAGATGGTGGTCCATAGTGGTCATCTATAAGCCAATACCAAAAATAGCAGATTCCCACAGGGACACAGTTAAATATAGAAGACATCAAAAGCTGACATAAAATATTAATTAAATCTGAAAATTGGGGAATCTCAGTAGGAATTGAGAGGCCACCAATAGCACAGATCTCTTAGTAAAAGTCTCGAACTTTCAGTTCATGTCTGAAGAGATAGAGTAGAGCAGCAAGAGCTGGGGTTGTGGGTACAGCTCAGTGGTGGAGTGTCTGCTTTGCAAGCAGATGTTCCTGGGTTTTATCTAGCACCACACACACACACACACACACACACACACACACACACACACACACACACCACAGTAAAGACATCCTAAGGCTGAGCAGAAACACACTACTCTCTGAAACACTGAAACACCTCTCTAATCATCTCTACCACAAGGCATACTAAAGGGTTATGTCCTTAGCCTGAAGACTAGTTGCAAAATTAAATTTTACCTCAGAAAAAGATAATAACAAACAAGAGCATGATTGAACAAAACAAACAGAAACTATGCATATGTTTCAGAAAGTAGAACTATCAAAGATTTGATAACTATGATTCAAGGACTAAAGATGTAAGACATTCCAGGAAAGACTTACAATCTATAAGAAGACCCAAGTATAAATCATGGAGTTGAAAGACATTGTCCATAATACATGTAACAAGACTGGAGAAAAGTTTACAAATTGTGGAACTGGTTATCAAAAAATATTAAGATAAAAATAAGATATTTTAAAGATTAAAAATAATAAAATTACATAAGATTCAACAGAAAGGGATGGAATGACATTTTATTAGAGCTCACCACATCTATGAAGACAGAAAATGTGGCATAGTAATATTAGGAGATATATTGACAGTTCTTTTTTTTCCTGAACAGAAGACAGACATCGATGCACACATACAAAATTACTATCAGAAGACAGAAAGATTGTAAAAGTAACAGGTTGGGGAGGATGACAAAATAGTGTCTTCTGGATAAACAGGCAGGGCTCCTGCACTCATGAACTCACAGCAATTGAGGTTGCCTGAATAAGACCAGCACATGATCAAGCCAATCCAGCATGGAGTAGGGAGGAGCTTACAAGCCTCCACTCCTACATGAATTATAACAGTTGATGGCTATTGGTATAGGAAGAGTTCAAGTCAGCCATGATCCAGCATTTGGCCCCACATCCAGGTATATATGAGAAGCTGTTCTGGAGCAGTTTCTTCCCGACTGAAACATTCTTAGCTCCCAGGGAAGTACCTTAAGACAAAAGGCAAAAAAAAAAAAAATTCAATGTAGCTTCAGAAAGTTTCTGAAACTGATTCACTAGGCCCCTCTTTCCAAGAGTAAGTAATAGAGAAGGCTGAGGGTTACCCAGAAAAGGCAAGCTGCTAGGAAGACTTGGCACATAATAGCAGTACATACTGGAGTTAGTGGTTTATTTCAAAAAAATTAAAAAGGGGTCATGAAGTTGGGAGACTGATAGGGAGGATAGATCCAGGAGTGGGAGTAAAATGCTATCAAAGTATATATGTATGAAATTATCAAAGGCTTATTAAACTATCACAATACAATAAACAGACACCAGTTGAAAGACAATTGTGAGAGCTACAGAGATGACTCAGCCATTTAATATACTTACATAAGCAGCAAGCATGATGACAGTAGTTTGGATTCCCAGACTCTCATGCAAATGCCAGGAGGGCATGGTGAACTGCCTGTAATTACATTGCTAAGAAGGCAGAGATGGAACCGCTGAGCAAACTGGCTACATAGACTCCTTGTGAGCTGTGGGTTCAACTAAGTGGCCTCAAGTCAGTAAAGTGGAGAGAACTCAAGGAGGCTCCAACATTAGCTGAGGCCCTCCAAATGTACTCACACACTTGCACATGTGCAATTATACACATGCAAACTGGCATACAAGCAAATGCACATGCCATATAGACATATACATGAAAATAAGAAAATATAAGAAAAGCATATTGTGAGGTTGAATAGTAATAATAAAATAATTAAACTGACTGTTATGCTTTTAAATTAAACACATTATATGGGGGAAGGCTATGGAAAACTGAAAAAGTATGATAAGGTGCTAGACAAAGCAAATTACTGTGGGCCACAACCTTAAACTCATACATTGAAACTCAGCACCCACTCTGTGGAGCCTTTGGCTTAAGTTACATTCAAGAAGTTCCCATTTTTCGTACTTTTTGGAATTTTTATTTTCAGATTAGGAGTGTTAAATAGGTACTATGTAATAAGTCATTACAGGCAGATGCCAGGAGATCCCAAGGCTAACTTGCCAGCTAGTCTAGTAAGAAGAGCAGTATTCAGGCTCTGTGAGAGTTGCTGTCTCAAAATGTAAGATAGAGGAAGATGACTAATATTAACCTTTGACTTCTGCACATGCATGCACCAACCATACACAAAGATAGGGCAACAGCAACTGTAAGGCATTTGCATTGCTTTTCTGATAAAATGCCCTAACCAAAGCAATTTAGCGGGGAAAGGATTCATTTTGTTTCAGAGTTCTTGTCCATCGTGGTGGGGGAGACATGCTGGCAAGAGCATGAGGCAGCTGGTCGGACACATTGCACCCAGCAGAGACAGATGATTGTTGCTGCTTAAGTCACTTTCTCCTTTTTATTCAGACCAGGGCACCACTTATAGGATAGTGCTGCACACAGTGGAGGTGGGTCTTCATATCTCAAAAAACCTCATCTAGATGATCACTCAGGGGCATACCCAGAGGATTGGCTCCTTGAAGATTCTAGATCCTGTCAGGTTAGTAATAGTAAACATCACACAACACTATTTGCTGCAATAAAAACAAAGTGATCATAGTATAAATTATGATACATTCATTTAAAAATGCACATATCAATAACATGAATGAAATATTTCATGTTATTGTTTATATCTCATATATGTTGGTGGAAGAAACCAGATGTAACAAATTGCATAATGTAGGGTTTAGATTCATTAAAATGCTAAGGCTAATAATCTATCATATTTGAAAGCAGTACAAGGGTTATTCGTAGAAAACAGAAGCCTGGTAAAAATGAGATGGCAAATGTATAATTTGATCACTGGGATATTCTCTTTATCAGATGGACATCTCATGAATATGTGTTGTGTATTATAAGGCCTTGGGATGCATACTCATGAATACTCCATATTTCTATTTCAAAACTCTATATCACTAATCAAGCATAGCTATGTGACCATGAATACTACAGATCAAGTTTCATTGTGCCAACAACCCTCAGATCTCCAGGGTATAATAAGGCAAACACTTCTGTCTTATTCATAGATGTGGTGGTAAGAGGTTGTCTTCTGACTTGACATCTGTACAAAAGGGTCATGGAAGGCTTACAGTATGGCTCTTTCTTCCCACTCCAAATTGGCATACCACACTTCTTGATCATGTGACTACAAATATTCTCCATTCTGCTAGTCCTCCCAGACTGGTTTCTTTCCACCTACCGGGTCCCCCTCATTAGCTCCTGCAGCCACTTATGAAATAACCACTCCGAGGGTTAATATTTATTACATACTTCTTGGCCTATTAGCTCAGGCTTCTTATTAACTAACTCTTACATCTTAAATTAACTCATTTCTATTGTTTTATATTTTACCATGAGGATCCTGGTTTGTTACCTCTTGCTTCTTGGGTGGCTACATGGCATCTCCCTGACTCTGCCTTCTTTCCTCCTCTACCTCTGCTTGGATTTCCTGCCTTGTTTAATTCTGCCCTGCCATACACCTACACAGCTTCTTTATTAACCAATGGTAATAAAACATATTAATAGCATACAGAGAGGAATACTATATCATGATCACCTTGTACTGACCATAACAGTTCCTAAGAACAAGCACTACATTAAGGGACTAAAACACACAATAAATTGATTCCAGGAGCTATGGTTCATAAGAAGTCCCATCAGCCTACATTGCTACATCAGAAACATCTTCTGCTGTCTTCAGGGCTTCTAGCTCTGGTACATCATGGCCCTTTATATTCATCCTACACACAATCTTAACTTCCTTTTCTTTGCCTTCTACTCTACCCCTTCTCTACATGGTTCAATGCTACTCGAGGCTCATTTAGATGAAGTTTCAATCATTCAAGTGATCGCACTCAAATTTCTTGATCCTCCATGTGCTACCATTTGATCCATCACTGAAGACATAATCCACAAACAATAGGTGAACCCCACAATGTGCTTCCTTTCTCTTGCAATGTAAAACTTGCTTTCAATATCTCAGGACAAATTGGTATTTTATGCCCGCCACAGTACTTATCTCTACTATTGTACACATTAATAGCTATGGTATTTGTTTACAAATGGTCATGACCACTGTAATATGGGCAATTTAATGTAAAGATGGGTCTTACTACATTGTTTCTCTAGTACACAGTAGATGTTCACTAACTTGTCACTAAAGGCTGCATGCTTCAATTCACAATGACTTAGGGCAAAGCCTGTCACATATAAAGGGCACAGTAACTATTGTCACCTAATGTTATAACTTAGGCTTCCTATTGTATTAATTCCCTTCCTTTCTAAAGCATTATTATTTTAAGGCCAAGTTTTTTCTTTTAACTTAGTTATAGGTCTAGCATGCATAGCAATCATAGACAATATGGATACTTACTATACACAAAGGAAGAGAAAAATTGAAATACCGAAGTATAAATTGTAGGTGTTCAGATGTGGAAAGAGTGAGCTGAGACACCTTCTTTTATCTTTCCATTACTCTCACTCTCTGTCCTGTCCCTTAAAAGAACTGCTAAGAAAAACTGGTCACGTGGGGATATTTGAAGTCAGTATTGTGTCAAGTCTCGGTGTGCTAACTCATAGGGGATTAAATTGATAGCAAGAGACCACTATAAATATTTATCTCCTGCCTCCTCTGAACACAGGGAGTCATTTCTGCAGTCCAGTCCATCTTCCGGGTCCACCACTTCAGATGATAGGGGATTTTTCATCACTCCCTTACTACACAGTATGACTTTTCAATGCATTTTGATAAAAATGAATGGGTAGTAAAATGCTTTGGGTGGTGATACCTGCTGCTTACTCCTGGCAAGGTTACATTTTCATCACTTTTTTCTCAGTTTCTTCAGAGTATGGCTGTGAATTCCTTTCCCTCCTCCTACTGATATGAACATTTTATTTCCGTTGCCCTCTGCTTAGTTGCTGAAACTGTCTCCAGACCAGTAGCTTTGCTGCTTTCTGACTTCAGTTCATCTTGCAGGGCTTAGTTTTCAATAATTTCCTTGATTTCTCATTTTAAAGCCAAATTATCAACAATGGCACAGGCACTAACACTTAACAACACTCACTTCTACATACTCCACACTGTATGCTGTTTCTACATACTCCACACTGTGTGCTTCTACATACTCCACACTGTGTGTTTCTACATACTCCACACTGTGTGCTTCTACATATTCCACACGGTGTGCTTCTACATACTCCACACCGTGTGTTTCCACATACTCTACACTGTGTGCATCTACATACTTCACACTGTGCGCTTCTACATACTCTGCACCATTCTTGTCCTCAGCAGTCTTTCCAAACAGTATTTTTTTTTTGTGTGTGTGTGTGTTGTGTGTGTGTGTATTTAAGACTTTTCCCATTAATCTAATTTTGACTTTAGGAAATTCTTTGTGATCTGAGATTATCTTCAGGGATCTTGAAGACCAGTGGAGCCTACAATCTATGCTCATTTCTAAACAACTACATGTATGTGATTTTTTTCTAGACAGTAGATAATTTTTCATATGCAGACAGTTTGACCCAAGCATGGGAAACAATTATATCCTTTGAGATGATTTACTAGTCACAAAAGGAAATTGTTTCCATCATTCAGCAGAAGAGTTAGCAAAAGCTCAAGTCCAGTGCTTTTCACACAATTTTTAAAATAAGAATAGGAGTTAGAAACATCCTTGGCTCTTCTACCTCTAAGCTACTGTTTAAAAGGTATTTCTATGCGTCACCTCAGATAATCCTCAAGTCAGGCTTTGAGCGGCCTTACACAGGACAAACTAAGGGCAAGAGTGATGGGTCAGCAGTTAAGAGTACTCACTGCTTTTGAGGAGGACCTGGGTTTGGTTCCCAGAAGTCAGATCAGGTGTATCACAGATGTCTATAACAAGTCCCAGAGGATTTGATGCTTTCTGCTGACTTCCATGGACCCCAGAATGCATATGATAAAAGCACATATATGCAAGAAAAACATTCACACACATAATATAAACAGATTAATTTTAAAGTACAAAATAATTACGTTCTATATTTTACATCATCCCTTTTTTTCCTGCTTCTGATTATGAGGTCAAAATGTGGAGAGTAACTGGGCATGACAACCTGAAACTGTAATGCCATCCATGTGTGAACTGAGACAAGAGTATTGCAAGTTCTAGACCATGCTTGGCCCCATAGTAAAACCTTGTGGGATGGGAGGGGAGGATAGAGAGGGCAGGGGATATACAAGAGAGATGGAGGAAGAGAGAGGATTATAGTAGTAGAAGGGATGATTTTTAATATTTTATCTTTCTATCTCCATCCTCATTCCTTTCTCCTCCCTACCTCTCTTTTCTCTTCTACCTCCCCTCCCATCATTTAGCAAAACACTATTTTTATTTTCAAATGAAGGACACTTAGCTGTCCTTATTAACACACTATGCACGTTCCCTCATTAGAAACACACTAGACATATTGTGAGCATAGATGCTACTTTATATGATGTCATCCCAAGACAAGTAGAAGGGAAGAGGAAAGTTTTTGGAAATACAGATGCATGCAGTCTAAGAGACACTGGAAAATCATGAGACACTTTTCAGAATGTCCGAGGAGCAGACAGATGCTCTCCCACTTTGCTGAAGCACATGAGCTGCCCCTTGTTCTCCTTCAAAATCGTTGCCATGGGGAGCAGCAATGTTGAAGAATCTGTCTGTCTATGGTAACATCATCTTCTCACCCAGGACATATTAGTCTGTGAGGCATGATAACTTCTGTGCTGTCAAAAAATATGACATTCAACTAACATTAAGGAAAATTGCTACTTTCAAAAACATAGATTCTCACCTCCAAGTTCATGAATATTTTTCAAAGGGTCTCTAATCTCAAGATATCAAATATAGAATTCTATGTAAGAGAATATGCAAATTTTCATTTGAGGGAAGAGAGTATCTATGATTTTTAGTTGATTCTCCAAGGTGTCTGTGGTGAAAAAAGAGAGCATAAACTACTGTTCTTAAAGAAAAAAGATTTTATAAATATAGAGAAACAGAATCAATTTAACAGATGAGGAACCTGGGTCTGTAGTGAGAAATTCAACTTTTTCTCTGAGATATGGAGATCTCAAGTTGCAGGCAATTAAAATTCTATTTAATTTGTGTCTGAGTGGAAACTTCCACTGTCTCTCAGCTCTGTATGAAAATGTTTGAATTCCTTTAAAAAGAGACAGAAGATTGGGTCTGAAGGGATGACTCAGAAGTTAACAGCACTTGCTGAGAAATTTCTTGGGTTCTCAGCACCCACATCAGGGTCCTCACAATCATCTGTAACTCCATCTCTGGCACCCTCTTCTGGCCTC
Source organism: Ondatra zibethicus (assembly GCA_004026605.1). Lineage (NCBI taxonomy): Eukaryota > Metazoa > Chordata > Mammalia > Rodentia > Cricetidae > Ondatra > Ondatra zibethicus. The sequence goes on along the minus strand of PVIU01006283.1, from coordinate 4,850 downwards.
CTCGGGCATCTGCACTCACATGTACATGCATACACAGATGTGGAGGCATAGGTAAAAATAAAATAAAACTATTTTTAAAAGTCTTAAAAGAGATGAGATAAGAGAACTCAAGTTGTTTCTTTTAACTGACTAACTGACTGACCTGTAAGCATCAATCTGAAGAACATAAGGAAAGGCTTGTAACATGTACCACCTCTCTCAAAGGATGAAAGGTAATTGAAATTTGAGGCAACAACAACATAAAAATAAAACATTTCTGTCATTTACAATTACACAGCCACATCATACATGTAGACAAACCACTCATAGATGTAAAAATTCAAAATAAATATTTGGAAGTCACACACATAGCTATTAACATAACCCAAATCAAACAAAGGTAATAAAAAGAAAACTACAGGGCAAGGAATATAGACAAGTTATATCCTCACTGGGTCAGAGCTCTGAAGCATCAGAGACCCCAGGGCACAGGTTGAAACAACAAAGTAAAGGAGACCCAGATGGAATCACAAAAGACAAATCACACGCTCTAAACTAATCTGAAAACAGATAAGAAAGGACACTTGTCTAGAACAATCTATGTAACACAACTGAATCACAAAGAAAAATTCCAGCAGCCCTTTATCTGGTACAAAAATTGAGAAAATATCTAAACATTTCCTTTTTTAAATTCCATTCTGCCCTCCCTCCCCCCTCTCTCTTTCTATCATCATGCCTTTCTCTCTCTCTCCCTTTCCCCAACCCTCTCTCTGTCTCTCAGTTTCTCTCTCTCTCTCTCTCTCTCTCTCTCTCTCTCTCTCTCTCTCTCTCTCTCTCTCTCTCACACACACACACACACACAGAGGCAAAGAAAATTAGTGGACCAGTAAACCCATGCTACATGCACTTTTCCAGGAAAAAAAAAGGATTATGCAATGATTTTTGATAGTTTTGTCTTGGTTATAAGACCCATCTTGATGAATACAATGATGAAAATTATATGCCAATCTATGTTCATGCTTATAAATTTATCTAAAATACTCTTAAATTTACAATAATAAAGACAACAGTGTAATGTGCAGAAGTAATATTCTGAAGCCAAGTGTGACTTATTGAAGTAATACAAAGTTAAAGTTAAAATAACTACTAATAAATTTACCTCATTAACATGTAAGAAGAAAAATTTTATAACTGTCTTACTATAAGAAAAATATTGCCCCCACCCATCAATGCCCAAGGCAGGTTAAATGAGCTGACCCTGAGGTCATAAGAGCAGGAGAGCTACCCCTGTCCCCCACCAGCTGTAACACTTGTAAGAGCAGACCCTACACTTCACCTTTAGGGCTAACTCTACTGTGTGGGAGAAAAGACACTGAGGACATGAAAGCTGGAGAACTGTCCCTGATCAGAACTGTCCCTGCCACTTGCTTGTCACTGCAAGGGGTGAACTAGCCAGGAAAATGCAGGAGAGTTCACCCTGGTGGTGAGGACAAGGGAGAACTGTCAGACTGACTAACCGTACAACTACCCAGACCCAGAACCACGGTTATGAGTTGGCCCATCAGAACATCCATCCCATCTACGATTTGCTAGAGTACATGAAGGGACTGGTCACAGAGGCTCAAAGCATCAGAATCTCCATGGCATAGAGCAACAACAGAATAAACAAGAGGAGTCTTAGTGAGAGCCCAACATTGATAGTGTAGCAGAAGCCAGAGGTCTCGAACCAGACCAATGATTCTTGGCAATGAACATTTGCAAGTAAAGATATGGGAATAAAAGTTTTACTGTGTGACCCATTGTGTCACACTGTGGCTTCCATGACAAGATGGGTTTTTTTTTCTTTTCTTCTTTTTTTTCTCTTAAATTATATGGGAGGGGAGTTGTAAGGGCAGAGGATGGATATAAAAGGATGGGGAAATGAATGGGATTGAGGTACATAATATGAAAGACACAAAGAATAAATTAAAAAGAAAGTTAAAAAAGAAAAGAGAAAAAATTCCATAAACATCAGTATCAATCTATGAATAAAAGGAAAAACAAATCAGAAAAGCTACCTAACTCTGAACTAAAAATAGAAACGTTAATCTACTTTAATGGCTGCAAAGTTTAAACTTAATTTATTGTCTGAAATCTAAGCTATTACTTGTTACAAGATGCATCCCAATGAAGGAAAAATATGGTACTGATTACCCTATATTAATCACCCCTTCCATAACTGCAAATAGAAAATGCATAAAGTTGAGAGTAAGCACTTAGCAGGATGTGTAGCAGCTCAGTGTTTCTCTAACATCCAAATGAAAGAATTTATAATATAGATCCTTAATTGATTAGAAACTAAATGCCAACAAAATGACCCATCACTGTTTTCTTAAATATTGGCCCAGAGAACAAGCTTGGAATTTTAAGGCAACTGTGAGTAATTGATGAAAAGGATGCTTCCTAGATGCACAGAAAGAGATGGAATACTGCAAATCGAAATGTGTTAAGCTGGCTGATGCTCAGCTTTGAATAATCTGGTCATGTTGGAAAGGATTCAGAGGTCAGAGTGGACTGCCAGTGAACCTCCATGATGTTTCTTGGCCAGGACTGGAGTTGTACCACCAAATTCTAATGACACTAAAATATGAACATGGGGGCACTGACCCCTAAAGCCCACTGTGAAAGAGTTAGAGCCCAAGCATTCACTATTCCCCAGACCTGTACCATCTGTCATGCAGCTCCAGGGAAATCAGTGCATATTCATAGGTTCATGAAGAATTAAAGCTGGAAGGGAAACGCTCAGCCATGAAGCTTCACCCTGTCACACTGAGAGCAGAGTGACCAGTTCTGTGAGACTGAACAACTTACTCCAGTGTCTTACAACTGGGTCCATGACCTGGTGAGGTTAGGACCTAGGGTTTCTAAGACCTAGGAGGCTTTGGTTGAGAGCTTGATGGTATCTGTGGTCAACTTAAGCGTGAACCATAGCCCCCGCACGCTCAGATACTTTCTTTTTATCAGTTAACTCTTCTCTGCTGAGGCAGTCACAAAAGCATAGGACCTGCTCCTAGGTCCCAGATTACCCTATAGAATAATCTCAGAAATCATAGCAGTATAAGAAGGGGAACCACCATGTTTTAGCCATCATGAGAGAATGACAGTATATGAGAGATGAGAATTTAGGTTGAACAGTAGGTACTAAATAAAGGAATTCCTGAACCTTTGAATGATTGTTGTATGACAATGTCTACGAAGCTGAGATAGGGAAAGAGTGACATTAGCAAAGTATGCATGCCACCAAAGTCCAATTGAGAGAACCAATGAGTTTTATTAGGGCTACTTATAGGAATGTGGGTGAGGGGTTACTTAAGTAGCAGGAATGACTAAAGACAGCTACATCACCAAAGTCTATTCTAGCCTGAGCAATGGCTCATGAAAGATAGCAACCTGGGATGCACTGTGTAGGCAGAAGGCTACCCGACAGTTTGGAGATTCTCTAGCAGTTTGGTTGGTCTCTGCTTCTTCTTTGAAGCTTAGCTTCTCTGAGAACCAGTTGATTCTGTTTCTATCAAGTGTCTTTACCCATTGAACAGCCCTGTAGTTTTGTGTTTTGCACTCTGTGGTACTCACTTTAATGTTTCTGAGAACACAACTTGAGTAGGAACACTCATTAACAATATGAAAAATAAATGAAAAACAAACAAACTTGTCATAAAAGCATAAATGAAAATGGGGTTGTACTAACACACAGTGAAATCCACACAAGAATAAATGGCCAGAGATGGAAAGAATAACATGTTGGGCATAGAGGTTCTCAACAAAGTCCTGCTTTAACTGTTAGTACTAGTTGGATGGTCTTGAATGTATCACTTCCCATTTCTATGTCATTCTTTTTCTGATCGTGACTATGGAAAGGTCCCTGCATCTCTGTTTTGTTATTTATCCAATGCTGATTCTGAGTTCAACATTCTGACTTATCCTATGATTAATGAACCAATTAAAATCTGTAAGACTCAGGATTTAATATAAATCAAAAGCAAATATCAGTGGACTGACAGATCAGCTGTGACATTGTGCTCAAAGACACAACTTCATAATTGCCTGCGCATTTGACAGCGGTTCTCAATTTTGTGTGTTATCTCTATGTGAGTACATACATGTGTGTACTCTGTAGACAGGTGCCTATGAAGTCTAAAAGACTGTGTCAGAGCCGCTAGAGCTGGGGTTATAGTTGGTTGTGCCACCTGACATGGGTACTGGGAACTGAATTTGGGTCCTCTGAAAGAGCAGTATGAACTCTTAACCACTAAGCTACCTCGCCAGCCCCAACATCCTCATTTGAGACAGCTAGTTACATTACCTTATCAGGTTTAGAACTCATTGTGTAAATTTAGTCTGGCTTTGAATTTGAAGTTATCCTTTGATCTCTGTGTCCCCTAACTCATCTCATGGGATGGTTTTTCTCTTTGATTGCATTTATTTTTGGCAGCCCTGGGTATTGAATCCAAAACCTGTGAATGCTGCACAGAGGATGTACCTCTGAGTATACCCTCCATCCCTGATGACATTCAGTGTCTACCTCATCTGAGCACAGAGAGCATAAAAGCAAGATGGGGGAATGAGTGGGGAAGGGGATCATTATTTAGCTCTGCTTATAAGAGCCCCTACAGGTAAGTTCCACACCCTGAGCAGACAAGACAGTCTAGTTAAAGAACAGATCACTTCTGTCATCCATTAGCATGTACACAAACAAACACACACATGTCTAATGACTTTACAGGCAGCAGTTGAAGTCTGGGAAACATTGTAGATGACAATGCTATAGGAGGTCGAATGAGAAGGGCTCTCACCCAATGAGAGGAAACAACTCTCGAATGGTCCCTCCATTT